>CAUYUJ010018638.1:32500-115000 GCA_963575745.1 Prorocentrum cordatum
GGCAGCGGAGGCCTGTGTGCTCTCCTCGCCTCTGCGGTCGACGATCTTCTGACCCGGGTCAATCCAGACCCGGGTCAGCAGGAAACTAAAAACTGCAATGCAGGAACAAAAAACTGCAACGCAGGTCTTCGCAGGTCTTCGCAAACCCGGGTCAGCCAGTAGGCGCGGCCGCCTCGCGGCCACGAGCGGCTCGCTAACCCGGGTCAGCCAGAGGGGGTCTTCGCAGGATCCTGCAGGATCCGGCGCTCTGGCTAACCCCCGTCTGGGCCCGTCTGCATTGACCCCCGTCTCAAGTTTGGACGCCCGAAATGGGCACGGCAACAATGGGCACAATGCCGAACAGCAAATGTTGCCCCGAACCAGCAGCGGCCGCTGTTGGGCAGGCGGCCTTCTGTCTCACATGGACGCAGGCCGCGGCGGCGTGGACAGCGAGTCCTGTTCAAAGTGAACAAAACCCGCTGTCGGGCACTGTACCCATTCTTTCCGTGCCCATCTTGGGCGCCCGAGTTATCCGGGGTAACTCGGGTCCGGGGTAACTCGGGTTTGGATTCCCGAAAAAGGAACCCGAGTTAGCCCTGACCCGAGTAACCCCTGATGATATGGGGCTCTGGACGCCCGAGTTATCCGGGGCAACTCGGCTCCGGGGTAACTCGGGTTTGGACTCCCGAAAAACGAACCCGAGTTAGCCCTGACCCGAGCTACCCCTGATGATTCGGGGCTCTGACCATCTCGTTCGTGCAGATCAAGGCTCCCGATGCTCGGGTCGGGCGAAAGGGGGGGGATAGCAAAGGGGGGGGTTGAAAATCAGCTCGCGTAGCTGATTTTCCCGGCGCCTCCCGGCGCCGGAGGCGGCTATGTATCGAGGACTGGGCCCCTCGGTGAGGCCGAAACCAGCTGCATGCAGCAGATTTCGTACCCCCCCTTTCCCAATCCCCCCCTTTCGTCCGGCCCGATCAAGGCTCCCGATGCGGGGGCCGAGGTGCCCCGGGGGCCCGGCGGCTCGAGGCCCTCCCCCGGGGGCTCCGGGCCTCCCGAGGCCGGCCACGGCGGGGCGCTCGCGCCGCGCGGGGCGCGGGGCGCGGCCGCTCCCCCCACGGCGAGAAGCAGGGAAGCCGCCCCCCACAGGAACTGAGCAGTTCCTCCGGCTGGAGGGCTCAGGGTAGAATCCATACGTTGCCAGCCTGGAACATATCTCTATCCCCATGCTGGGCACCTCCTCATCACGATGCCAGTCTTAGGGATTTCCTTATTTTTTGGGGGCGGATCCCTAAGATTGTCATCGCCTTTTGGCGCGTCAATCTTAGGGATAGGGATACGTTCGAGGCTGGTAAATATGGGCGTTTGCACCTCGACAATCCATCCGTCTTGCCATTCCGCTCTTGCAGATTCAGGCCTAGAAGATCGATCGAAACGGCATTTCAGCTTCCACCCTTTGCCCTCCGCCCAGAGAAAATGCTCGGAAGAAGGACCCCGGCCAGCGAAGACGCGCAGCGGCAAAACCGCGCTCGTGGAAGGGCTCGAGCAGGGCAGGGCCGTGCAGCCAACGCCCGGAGCCGCTCCGTGAAGGCCAGTGGTCGGGGTCGAGGTGTTTCTGCTTTTTCCTCCCTGGACCGCACGCCCCCGTCCCCTCCCAGGGGGGGGAGGACGGGCGAGGGAGGCACGAAGCTGGCCCCCAGACGGCCCGAGCAGCTTTCGAGGCGGCCCCCGGTGTTCCCCCGAGTGGTTCCCCAGAGGTCCCTCGGAGGCTCCCAGGAGGCCACTCAGAAGCCTTCTCAGTTGCCGAGCACTGCTAGTCAAACTTGTGTTCCCCCTCGACTTTCCAGGCTCCGCCCTGAGGGTGGCCCCCTGATGGCCCCCACTGGCCCAAAGAGGGGTCCAAAAGGACTCCCCAAGCCTGCAAGAGCCTAAAGAGGGTTCGTACGACCTGCAAAAAGGGCCCCCCCTCCCACACACACACGCACAGCTCCAAGGTGGCTGCCATGTGGCGGCGGGATGCGTCAGGGTGGCGCCAGAATGGCCCCAACTGGTCGGCGGAACGCTGCCGCTGGCCCAGAATCGACGGCGCACGCCGCACGAGAATTCAGAAACTCTCTTTCTCGCTTAGTCTGCGCGAGCTCGATCCCGAACAGTAGCTCGATCTTGTACCCCAGCAGACGCGACAGCGCCCAGGCTCGAGCCCAAGCTCTCGCTTCGCTGCTCTGGCAGTACATCGTGCTCCCAGTTCTGTGGCGCACAACCCTCCTGCTCAAGACTGTGGCATTCGCCCCTACAACGGCCCCACCCAATTCTGGTGCCGATGTGCTCCCAAGTCGTCGCTTTCCGTTTTGCACGAAAGCTCCGCCTACTCGAAACTGTCGCCACTGGCGCTCCTTCCAGAACCCTCAGCCCCCCGCCTCCCTCGGAAATCACGTTCCACGTCCTGGGCCAAAGCCCTTGGAAACCATCGGGGCGATCGATGTTGGACACACACACACACATGTTTGAGCCCAGCATGTTGCATGATCGTTGTCGCGACGATTCCACAACACGGGCTAAACATATGACTGAACATACATTTGGCCAGCCACTGAGTTCGTGGGAGCGGGGGTCTGGCATGGCGACCAGTTGACTTCGCGCTCCCTGCAGACTTGCCCAGACAAGACCCGTGCTGGACGGCGGCACAGGTCCAGCAACGACCTCGGCGGAACACAACAGGTGGAGCAACAGACATTGAAGGCGCGCACAGGGCGGCAAGGCGAGCAGAGTTCTCTCAGAAGGCAGGGGGCCTCTCAGACAGGGCCAATCCCTTTTTTATTGTAAAGCCTCTCGAAGCGCCTCTCAGAAGGCGGGGCGGCGTCCCAGAGGCAAATGTATCACTTGAAGGCGCGACCTCGCGCCCTGCACCCTTCTTCGACCCACGCCAACTCGAGATCAACCAACATCGGATCGGGGAATCGGATCGGGTCGGAACGCACGTCGGATCGGGCCGCATCGGCACAGGAGTCGGAGTCAAACCGGGTCGGCTGCGGCAGGATGCACGGCAACGCCAAGGCATGCCGGAACCGAGTCGGAGCGGACGAGCCGGACTCGACGTCGAATCGGACCGCTCGGAGGAGGAGGAGGAGGGAGGAGGAGGGAGGAGGGAGGAGGAGGAGGAGGAGGAGGAGGAGGGGGGGGAGGAGGAGGGGGGAGGAGGAGGAGGAGGACGAAGTGGACCCTGCCAACTTCACCACTCTCACAGGGGGATGGCACGTGCCCGCCTGCCGCGGGCCCCCGCGCCCGTCGCGCGGCGCGGCGGGCCTCTCGATCTCCTCGTGCGCGGTGGTCCGCACCTGCTGCACCGCGCCCCCCCTCCGCTCCCGGGCGGCTGGCGACACGGGCGCTGGAAGCTCGCGCTGCCTCGCCCCCCTCTCCCCTCCCCTCTCGCCCTCCTCCTCTTCCTCCTCCTCTTCCTCCTCCTCCTCCTCCTCTCTCCTCCTCCTCCTCCTCCTCCCTCCTCCTCCCTCCTGCCCCTCCCCTTCTCCTCCTCCTCCTCCTCGTCCCCCTCCTCCTCCTCGCCCTCCCCATCTCACGCTCCTCCATTCCGTCTTCCACTCCTCCCCCGGCTCCCTCCACACCTCTCGGGGCCTCCTAGATGAGGTCGGAGTCGAAGGGGGGTCGGAGGACGGTACCGCATCGCCGATGCATCGGTGACGTCGGCGATGCATCGGCGACGTCGGCGTGGCGAAGCTCGGGCTCTACATCGAGCCGCATCGCCGATGCACCGCCGATGCGGCGCGACCGTCTGGCCACATAGGCTCCGATCCCATCGGGGCTGCCTAAACTCGCGCTCCTCCATTCCGCCTTCCACTTCTCCCTCCGCATTTCCATCCGATATCCGCCCATCCGGGGATCATTCCTCCCTCACCCACTAGGGGGTCAGGGAGGCGCAAGGGGGAATCAAAGTGATGCTCGGCAACGACCGAGACATTACATCATACGTTAAAATTGGGAACGGGATATATCCTGGGCGTTACGCAACACCAAACGATCAATTTCCGATGCGTGTTCCGCATTGATAAGGAGGGCTCGTTTGCGGTGAAGGTCAAGTGTCGCCACGCGTCTTCACCACAACGTCGGTCTGTGTAAGATGTTGCCCGCCAGCAACAGGCCTGTGCAGCGCGCTGAAGGAGATGCAAGCGCCACGAAACGCCCGAACGCCTCCAGTCCCAGGCCAATCACTGATGGCCACAGGGAAGGCGCAACTAAAAGAATGGTGGGCTTCTGGAACAAAGATGGCCATGAAACGGAGACACACCCCAAGCAGCCCAAACCAATCAGCACTCTGTAGACACACATTGTTTAAACACTAAGCATGTGGAGAACCTTTTTCATCGGAGGCCATGTGCCGCGACGAATCTTCGTCGCGGCACTGGTCTGTATAATCGACTGCCCGTCAGCAGAAGGCCTCTACAACGTACTAGAAATAGATGCAAGCACAACGAGGCGCCCCAACTGCCTACAGTTCGAACCACCATCTCAGCATCGCAATCTGGCCCAATGCCAAAATAGCTTGAGAAATGAGCGTTGATATCATATGTGGAGCAGGCAGAGACGGCGCAGAGTCATCTGGACAAGGCTTGTCAGAATTGCTGCAACAGCTGCCCGCTGCATCTTCATGAATGAGCTCAGTACCAGGTCGACGGACAACACCACGCAATCTCCGGCCGCGGCATTGCGCAGAGAGATGGACTGGCAAACTTGCATTGAGAATGTTGGCGCGCTATTATCACAGACCGCCCCAACCGGAAGCCGATGACCACGGTGCTGACGGGCGCGCTGGACGTGCGCAAAGTCGGCGCCCAACGCAAAACTGCAGCGTGGGTCCTCTAGCACGCACGGCGCATGTTGTCGCTGACGCGCATCAAAGACAACCGATCGGACGGCTCGCAAAGGTCACTTCTTGTGCGTCTTTACTTCTTAGGCGTCTTCCTCGGACAACTAGGGTGGACCTGAACAGCATCTCTTACTCTGCGCAGGCAATGACGAGCATCTCTGTCGAGAGGAAAAGACGCATGAACGGGCGATCCATGCCACTTTCGCAGGCCCGAGGTGCAATCGTCTGATGAGCATCTGTTCCAAGATATGGCACGCTGTCACTTGATGCCAACTTCTACTGACTACCTACCAGACCACCCCAACCCAACCCGAAGACCCGAATTTCGGGGTGGGGGGGGTATGGGCTCCATACGTGCTTTTTCGATGTTCCCCGACACCCCCCCACTGGAAATGGAGGGCAAATTGGAGCCTTCGGGTTGGGTTGGGGTGGTTTGGTGGGTGGTGATCTACGAGACTAGAGCGCCACACGGCTACGGCCTGAGAGAAACCACCAGAGCCCCCATTCCCGGAGTATCGCGATGCGCCCTGCGCGCCGTTTGCCCTAGCTCGCACCTTACCCGTGGCGCTGGCGGCCTGGGCGCCACCCTGACGCGGTCCGCGCGCGACCCTACTGCCCGAAGTAGGAGAACGAAAAGGGAATCAATACAATCTCTCGAAGGTCCGCGCGGATTTCTTGGATCGTGTCGGCATGGCGGGCCGTCCGTTTCGCCTCGAGCTTCCTCACCATTTCTGATCAGCAGCTTCACGGGCGGAGGACGGGCCATTTTCCAAGATGCTCTCCTCAGCGCCGCACGCGATCGTCTTCAAAGTCTGCATCAACGTCATAGATGCAGGACGGGCCGTTTTCACGAGGTGGCCCTCGCCACAGCGCCGCACACGTTCGTCTTCGACAGGTTTCCAGCGGCTTCACGGGCGCAGGGCGGGCCGCCTTCAGGATGTGGCTCTCGCCGCAACGCCGCGCACGTTCGTCTCAGAGCTTCTGGAGGAGGAGGAGGAGGGGGAGGAGGAGTGGGAGGAGGAGGAGGAGGAGGAGGAGGAGGAGGAGGAGGAGGAGGAGGAGGAGGAGGAGGAGAGGAGGAGGAGGAGGAGGAGGAGAGGAGGAGGAGGAGGAGGAGGAGGAGGGGGGGAGGAGGAGGAGGAGGAGGGGAGGAGGAGGAGGAGGAGGAGGAGGAGGAGGAGGAGGAGGAGGAGGAGGAGGAGGAGGAGGGAGGGAGGAGGGGGAGGAGGAGGAGGGGGCAACCTCGCGGAGCGAGGGCGGGCCGCCTCCAAAAACTGCGGCTCCCGCCCTGGCGCCGCACGCACTCGTCTCACCACACCTTTGCAACACAGCCTCAAGTGACGGAGGGCGGGCCGTCCTCGAGCTGCGGGCGCGGCTCGTGCCGCCGCCCCGCGCACGCGGTCGTCTGCTTGGGGGCAGCTCCGCGTATGGAGGGCGGGCACGTCTCGAGACGGCGGCTCTCGCCTCAGCGCCGCGCGCCTCCCTCCCTCCTCCTCCTCCTCCATCTCCTCCTCCTCCTCCTCCCCCCTCCTCCCTCCCTCCTCCCCTCCTCCTGCTCCTCCCTCCTCCTCCTCCTCTTCCCTCCTCCTCATCCCTCCTCCTCCTCCCTCCTCCTCCTCCTCCTCCTCCTCCCTCCTCCTTCCGCTTTCCAGGATCCGCATGCTAGAAATCCCAGGAACGGTGTGGTGGCACGGTTTGGACTGTCAGGGCGCAGCAATCAGGTCTCGTGGGGCCCTACGGAAGAAGGGAACTTTGACGGAGGGATTCTTGCAACATCGTTGATACGTCTTCGGCTTGCACTGGTCTTCCCTCCTCCTCGCCCAACAACTTCTCACCCTCCCGGTCCTCGGCCACCTCCACTTCCTCCTGCTCCTCGTTTCGTTTTCCGCCCTTGGAGCCCAGCCTCCTCGGGTCGCGTAGCCCGCCCGACTGCCGGATGCGCGTGAGTGCACATATGTAGCACCACTGTGGGGGTGGGAGGCTCTGGAGAGATGCAAACGAAGGTGAGGATCCGTGCTACCAGCTCTTGCACTGAGTGCCGCCTTCGGCCACGGGTAGCTTGAGAGCTGACCGAGCTGTTCTACATTGAGGGGCCGGAGGCTCGACGCCTGCCCACGACAGACTAAATCATCGTTGGCGGCGCGCACAGTGGGGGTAGGGGGACTGGGGGAGGATTACCACAAGGAGTCTGCTTCTCAGAAGGCACAAGCCTTATATGTGTATACGTATGTATGTATGTATGTATGTATGTATGTATGCATGTATGCATGTATGCATGTATGCATGTATGCATGTATGCATGTATGCATGTATGCATGCATGCATGTATGTATGTATGTATGTATGTATGTATGTATGTATGTATGTATGTATGTATGTATGTATGTATGTATGTATGTATGTATGTGTGTATGTAAGTTTGTAAGTATGTGTATGCATGTATGCATGTATGCATGTATGCATGTATGCATGTATGCATGTATGTATGTATGTATGTATGTATGTATATGTATGTATGTATGTATATGTGTGTACATATACATACATATATGTGTATGTGTGTATGTATGTATGCATGTATGTATACATGCATGCATACATGCATGCATGCATGTTTGTTTGTAGGTATACACTCCTACACGTACATGTATATATATGTATATATATATATATATATATATATATATATATGTAGATGTATGTGTGTATGCATGTATGTATGTATCTATATACATATAAAGAGAGAGAGAGAGAGAGGAAAGGCCTGCGCCGTCTGAAGCAGGAATGATCCTAAAAAACTTCCCTCCTGACACCTTTCCGCGTGGCCGACCCCGGGCCAAGGCGACGAGGCGGACGGAAGCGAAAGCGGCGAACGAAGAGCACACACACACACCCATACCAGTGGGGGGGGGATGGGAGGGGGCCGTGGGCGTGTGCTGTGGGAGGGGGTGTTCCTCCCGTCGCAGAGGAAGCGTCCCCCGAGGTCCGGGAATCTGCACCCATCGCCACAGCCGGTCCCCCTCCCTCCGATGCCTCCGTGGGTAGGGGTACGAGAGGGCGGGGATCGACCACCGCTCCTGCGCGCCTCCCCCATCCCCCATCCCCCATGCAGGGAAACTGGGACACACAAGTAAATAGACACAAATCACCAGATTCTCTACATTTTCCAATATTTTCTGGGTTTGTGTCTCCCCCCCACACTTCCCATATTTTCCCATCTTTTCTGGGGAATCGACGACTAATTGTGTCTGTGTTTTTGTCCCCTCCTGACCCCAGAAAGGCGAAGCCAAGACAAGGGCCACGTCGGAGCGAGATGCACCGGAATGCATCGGGCACGCAGGCTCCTCTCGGGGCGGACAAGCTTTGAGGACAGCCAAGGACTTGACATCGCTCGGACGTCCATTCCTCGTACATGTTTCGGTTTCGTGCGTGCTTGTTTGGCAAGATGATCCAGGATAGTTACTCCTCGACGGTCCTCGCCGAAAAATGCAGGAGGAAGGGGTACCGAATCAGTTACGAGCAAGCTGGTCCAGCACACGACCGTGGAGCGGGAGCTGTGCAAAAGTGGCATCCACTTTTGGGGCACGATTTTTGCACACCAGCCCTGCACGCAAGCTGGTCCGACACAACGGAGTGCGCGCACAATGGCGCGGTGGCCATACATGGGACCCCGACTGGCGTCGGCGGCGCTGCTAGGGGGTCCAGCACCGATCCAAGAAATCCGCGCTGACCTCCAAACAATTTACGCGGGTCGCCGGCGGAGTTCAACGTGGAACGCCACCGGCGGGGCCGCCGCCGGTCGACACGACGCGTATCTACCGTACCTGGGCCTGCGTGACCCCGGAAGAGCAGTGCTCCCCCCTGGGGGAGGAGGACTGCCCCCGCCCGCCTGCTGGACGTGCTCGACGAGGAGGAGGAGGAGGAGGAGGAGGAGGAGGAGGAGGAGGAGGAGGTGGAGGAGGAGGAGGAGGAGGAGGGGCAGGAGGGGGATGGTGAGGGAGGAGGAGGAGAGGAGGAGGAGGAGGAGGAGGAGGAGGAGGAGGAGGAGGAGGAGGAAGAGGTGGAGGTGGAGGAGGAGGAGGAGGAGGAGGAGTGCCTCCCAAAGTCCAAGCGCACCGATCTTCCGAGCTGCGTCCAACCGTGGCGACGAGGGCCCCCCCGAAGGTCAGATCCGCCACCGTGCTGCGAGGAACGAAGTGGAGTGCCCGCCGGCCCCGTGCAGTCTCAAATCCTCAGGGCTGAGTATGATGAGACCTGCACCCCAAATTCTCAATTTTCGGGGATGCTGGCGTGCCTGATGCGGTTCCGCGGCGCTTCCCGCATTGCTCTTTGGAAGCCGCGAGCGCCCCAAAGCGGGCCAAGCGGTTCCGAGAGGCCTCTGACCTACAACCCAGGCGCGCTACCGAGATCGGCCCCCTCTTCCTCACCCGCCTCCGCCCGCTTCCGCCTCGTCCTCCTCCTCCTCCCCCTCCTCCTCCTCCTCCTCCTACTCCTCCTCCTCCTCCTCCTCCTCCTCCTCCTCCTCCCCCGCCTCCTCCTTCACCTTCTCCCTCGCCAGTCGCTCACCCCGCTCCTCCTTGAGCTCTCCTTCGGTTGCGAGCCCAAAGGGGAAGTGAGAACGGGCGGGCCTTCTCCGAAGGCTCGGACGTCCCCCGGCCTCCTGAGAAGTTTCCTGAGCCTTCCCCGACGGCACAGAAAACTCCTTAGCAGGCGCGAGGGGGCTTCTGAGAAGTCCCGCCACCCTCTGAGGAGGCTTTCTTCTTCTCACTTTCCCCCTCGCTCGCCGCCGACTCGCTCGGCCCCCCCCCGCTCGATTATCGCTCCTTGCAGGACGAGGGTCGACTAAATGTCAGAATCGAATTGCCCGCTGGACTTGCTGTGGATGTCCAAATGGTCACCTTGTTTACCCGCACTGGGAACGCCTCACTGACGCAGAGACTTCAACTTGAACGTCTTGTCGTCCACCTTGTCGTCGACACCAAAATCTGAAACTTTGCCCACCACTATGGATTTGATCGTCCAGCCAGTGGCGGTGCTTGCCAGTGCTATTGAACCTGCGTTCCTGTAGCTGCTGTCCTGGCGGTGCGAAGCGCTGCCGCCCCCCGCTCGACCCTCCCAAGCCTCGCTCGACACCCCCGCCGCCCGCCCGCTCACAGCCCGCCCCCCCGTCCGCTGCAGGAGGGGCGCGCGGCGCCCTGGCAGCTTCGGCCGGCGCGGGCCGCCGCTTCTCGCCGCCCTGGCGCGGGCCGCGGGCGGTTCTTGCGGGCGCGGACGAGGAGGAGGAGGAGGAGGAGGGGGAGGAGGAGGAGGAGGAGGGAGAGGAGGAGCTCGAGGCTCAGACCGAAGAGTCGACGACCTCCCCTAGTGCAGCATGTACCGATGCCGCTTCTCGTCCTGGAGGGCCCTCGCCGCCACGGCTGGATCCGCCTCGAGATCCTGGTCAGAGTGCGCTCCAGGAGAGCTTCGGGGATCAGCGAGTTGCGCTATCGGAACTTTCTTAGCGGATGAGGAGCGGTATACCACCATACTTATCGCCGTCGGGGACGCGTACCCCAGGGCGGCTAGAAAGTACATATCCCGACGTGCCACCGCCGGGATGCAATCTGTCCAGCCGCCCTGCGACTGGCGTCCCCGATGGCGGACGCCGATATGTTTGCCGTTCTTCGTCCGCTGACCCACGCCCTGCGACACCCACGCCCTGCGACACCCACGCGACACATGCGGCGGCGGCGACGACGGCTGCAGTGGCGGCACTGACAACCTCCCCTCCGCTGGAAGCTCTTTTGGGCGGGGGTCAAGGGGGGTGGCCGAAATGGGGGGGTCCTCAAGAGGCCCTTTAGGTCCCCGCTTGGGCACCTGCTGGCTCCCAAATGGGCCTTACACGGCCTCTAATTCTCCCTCACAAGACCCCGTTTCTTCCTCCCCGGTGTTGGCCCGAGAAGGCTAAGCCAACGAGCTAACCTCTGGGTCAAACGCACCCCAGACGGGTCGAGCATCCGTGAAGTGCATCAGCGGAGCGAGATCGCACATTAGAAGTATCCTTCTCCTCCTCCTCCTCATCATCATCATCATCATCAGCATCACCA
Source organism: Prorocentrum cordatum (assembly GCA_963575745.1). Taxonomy (NCBI): domain Eukaryota; class Dinophyceae; order Prorocentrales; family Prorocentraceae; genus Prorocentrum; species Prorocentrum cordatum. The sequence goes on from CAUYUJ010018638.1 coordinate 43,442, forward strand.
TCATCACCATACCATCATGCCATCATCATCATCATCATCATCACCACAAACATCATCACCGACATCATTATAATGAGCATCAATAGCATCCGCGTCATCATCACCATCATCACCACCATCACCACCATCATCACCATCATCATAATCACCTCGTCATCATCATCACCACCATCACCATCACCATACTCATAGCCAGCACCATCATCATCGCAATCAACATCATCCTCCTCATCATCAGCATAGTCATCACACCCATCATCACCATCACCACCGCCATCATCACCACCATCACCACCACCACCACCATCATCATCATCATCATCATCATCATCATCATCATCAACATCAACACCACCATCACCGTAACCACCTCCACCACCACCACCACAACTATCATCATCACCATCATCATCATCATCATCGTCATCATCTACTCATCTCATGGTCATCACCACCACCATTACCATCATCTTCACCAACACCATCACCGTCACCATCATCATCACACTCAGCATCATCACCATCAGCATCATCAGCAGCACAATCATCACACCCATCATCACCACCACCACCACCACCACCACCATCATCATCATCATCATCATCATCATCAGCATCAGCATCAGCATCATCATCATCATCACTTCCACCACCATCACCATCGTCATCATCACCACCATCACCATCGCCTTCACCATCACCATCACTATCAACAACATCACCATCAGCACCATCATCAGCATCCTCATCATCACAACCATCATCACCATCACCACCACCAGCATCATCATCACCACCATCGTCACCACCGTCATCACCACCATCACCATCACAATCACAATCACCATCACCATCACCATCACCATCACCATCACCACCATCACCATCATCAACATCATCATCACTGTCATCATCATCGTCAACATCATCATCATCACCATCATCATCATCATCATCATCATCATCATCATCATCATCATCATCATCATCATCATCATCATCATGATCATCGCCACCCGCCCAAGCGGAAAACTCTTTGTGCGCCACCACCGTGCCCAAACAGGGCCCTCCCAGGCCCCGGCCCGGTGCGCACGCCCTCTGGGCCGAAGCAAGGGGGTGCTGTGTACCGTCCGTGGGGCCAGCGATTGGGTCATGGCCTGGCGTGGCGGTGGCGCAACAATGCTTTCTGCGGACCAAATCTCTACGATCCCCCTCTCGGTACCTTGGCCTGGGCGTCGACGCGCGCGCTCTTGCTCCCTCTCTCCCTCTCTGCCCCTCTTGCTCTCTCTCTCGCTCTCTCCCTCTCTTGCCCTCTCTCTCTCTCTCTCTCTCTCTCCCTCTCTCCCTCTCACTCTGTCTCGTGGGCACAGGCAGAACAACACAGCGCGCGTGTTGGACCTGCCGACGCGTAATCACGGGGTGCACAACGCACATCCTTGAAACCAGCCAGAACGCAAACGGGGAGTTCAAGTAAGGCTGCGAGTCTGGCTGCGGCTAAGGACGATGGCCGAGGCAATGCCAAAGAAGCCAGAAAAGAGAGAAACATTTGAACATGGCCAAGCGGGAAAGACATTGACCGAAATCCTGAAATGGTCCATGTCGGTCGCGGCGGGGCAAACATGGCACTGATCATGCTGCCAGGGACCACAAGCGAATCGAAAAGAGAAGACGCCAAGCCGAGCTCAGCTTATGTGCGCCAGCTTGAACGCTGCGCTCATTTGCGTTCAACTGCCGCATGAGAGAAGCACGGCAAAAATAGGCTCAACGCTGGTCATCTCAGTCCAACTGAAGGGATATAATCTAAAACTGACTGAGGCGGAGGACGAGGACGAGGGCGAAGAAGAAGTAGAAGAAGAAAACAACAACGAACACCATGACCAACTAGAACACCATGACCAACTAAAACACCAATCGAAGAAGGAAACAACAACGAAAACAAAACGAACACAGGGGGGGGGGGGACAAAGCGGAAGAAGAACCGCGAACAACACGGGTGGCAAGCTCCAATGTTGTCGCCCGTGTGTTCGAAATGCTCCCCCGGCGAATGAACGTGTCTATGAGTTGTTCGACCATGTTTTTTATGAATCTGTGCACATCGCACTGCAAAGGCGTGCCACTCGAACCATTGCTGCCCAAGACAATCAAATCAACCTACAACATCAAAACCGGCACGCGCAACCCATCCGCACGAAAGCACGAGTCGCACCAGCGGCACAAAGAGGCCATGAATCCACGACTGCGCCTGCTCAGGAGAAACCAAAGGTACCAACACCGCTGCTCCCAGAACCTCTCCCGGGGTGCGTTCCGACCAAGAGTTCGAGGCGCATTCAGTGTTGGCGACGAGGCCCTCCCAGGAGGCCCCAAAGAGGGGAAAGACGAGACAAGGGTAGCGGTACACTGGAGGCCAGTCCACAAGAAACCTTCCATAAGAAACTCAACCCTAAGATCCGAGGATGTCCATCGATTTTTGGTGCGGGAACCGTCGCACCTTCCACAGCAAATCCATCGAAGCCCAAGAAACCCAGGGCACCCTGGAGGCAATCAGGGTGCTTCTTGGCATGGGCCACTATATAGGAGTACCTCTTTCGGGGTCGGCCAAGAGGGGGGCGTCCAAGAGGGGGGGGGCGCAAATCGTAGCCAGCGGCATGTGCGTGGCCCAGGGGGGGGGCGCCAGCGACGCATTGAAACAAGAAGAGGCGCCATGAAATCTGGGGGGACGTCTGGGAGGAGGAAAACGAGGAGGAGGAGGACGAGGAGGAGGAGGACGAGGAGGAGGAGGAGGACGAGGAGGAGGAGGAGGACGACGACGAGGACGAGGAGCAGGAGGAGCCCCCGCCTCCTCTGAGCCCCGGGTGCGCGGGGGCCCCCGGGCAGACGAGCAGCCCGCCTCGCAGACGGCGAGGCGTGCCCCCCGACACCAGCCGCTCGCGGCGGCGCGGGGGACCGCTCCGCGCCGCGGGGCGCGGCCTCCGCGGGCTGCGCAGACTGGCCTTGGCCGACTGGCACCGTGGAGTTGTTTTGTTGTTGTTTGCTGGGGCATTGCTGCGCGCCTGCTCGTCAGCCCTTGTCGCGCGTGCGGAGCTGCCCTGCCACTCCCGCGCTTCCCCGTGGCATTGCTGCGCTCCTGCTCGTCAGCCCTGGTCACGCGTGCGGAGCTGCCCGGCCACTCCCGCGCTTCCCCGTGGCATTGCTGCGCGCCTGCTCGTCAGCCCTTGTCGCGCGTGCGGAGCTGCCCTGCCACTCCCGCGCTTCCCCGTGGCATTGCTGCGCTCCTGCTCGTCAGCCCTGGTCACGCGTGCGGAGCTGCCCGGCCACTCCCGCGCTTCCCCGTGGCATTGCTGCGCGCCTGCTCGTCAGCCCTTGTCGCGCGTGCGGAGCTGCCCTGCCACTCCCGCGCTTCCCCGTGGCATTGCTGCGCTCCTGCTCGTCAGCCCTGGTCACGCGTGCGGAGCTGCCCGGCCACTCCCGCGCTTCCCCGTGGCATTGCTGCGCGCCTGCTCGTCAGCCCTTGTCGCGCGTGCGGAGCTGCCCTGCCACTCCCGCGCTTCCCTGTGGCGTTGCTGCGCTCCTGCTCGTCAGCCTTCGTCACGTGTGCGGAGCTGCACTGCCAATGCCGCGCTTCCCTGTGGCTTTGCTGCGCTCCTGCTCGCAACGCGCACCGCCAGAGAGCTTGAGAGATCCACCTAACCAAAAAAAGAAGAGGGAAGAAAGGAGGGCGGCCCTTGGTTGCGTGACGCTCGACCCACGACAACAAAAAACAGGACTGCCCATGTTGGGCACACAAGCGCATTCGATGGGACAGGACACCCGAGAGGACACCAGACTCTTCCGACGGCGACGTGGCCCCTCAACACCTGAGGATATGCGGGTTGCATGGGTCGGGATCGACAAGACACAAGGGTACCCTCAACTTGGCACGGTCGACCCAACAATCAAGGTCGACTGTACATTGTCAAATCTCTGTCGCTAAGTTGAAAATTGTGAACCGCGTCTACATTGCAGGGCGGGGGGCGGGCTGGGAGGGGGTATGCAACTCCTTGGCAAAACCTTCCTCCTGCCTGTGGCGACGCCAACGCCCAGATACTTGACGGTAAGCACCAGCAGCCCCGCCAGAAGCTTGCTGCGCAACTGCCAACACATATGTGAACTGGTGTTGGATTTCCCTGCGGTAGCTTCCGAAGGAGGCTCTCAAGCGGGCACAGAACACTTGATTCAGCCCAGGGTAAGACTGACTGGTCGGGCGAGTGCGAACAAGAGGGAAACAGTCCAACGAGCGACGGTCTGACTCCCAACCGATGCTCGTTCCCCTGTGCTCAGCACATGAACGCACGCTGCTGACTTAACAGTCTCCTGTGAGGCCTCCATGGCAGGCGTGTGCGGAGGGGACGTGCTGCTACTGCTGCCCTCAGATCTGACGCTGTGGAGATGTGCAACATTGCGGCAAATCACGACCCGAACCCTAGATCCCATCTTTGCGCAGCACCTTCCGACCCGGATCGACAGGTGACGGTCCTGGGGCTCGAGAGCGGGCGAGCGTGTAAACAAAATGCAGCACCCGGATCTCAGTGCAGCTATCTTGCCAGAATTGGCTCCATGACGATCTTCGCACGACAGAACCGATCGCCAGCTCCCGCAGAGCGGGGAGCCGCCTTCTCTCGCAGCACGGAGTACGAGGTCAGCTGCGGCTTCCACGCGATGCGCGGCGCGAGCTGGGCGGGCGGGGGGGCGGGAGTCCAGAGAGCCTCTTCGTCTTCCCCCATTTCTCGTCAGCCTCTCGTCCTCTGCCCTCCACTTCGCCCTCCCCCCGCTCCCCTCCTCTCGTCTCCTGGCGCCCCTCCCGCTCCACCTCCACCTCCTATCCTCCCTCGCCCTCGTCCTGACCACCGTCCTGCTCCTCCTCCTCCTCCTCCTCCTCCTCCTCCTCCTCCTCCCTTAATCCACCTCACCACCCGATTGGAATCGAAACATGCGCGTCCCGATTCCTGACCCCTTGCCTGATAATGAGGTATTGGAAACCAAAAGCTCCGTCACACTGTGAGGGGCCATTTCTCACCAAAGGCATGACATGACGAAAGCAACTGGCCTGGTGATCGTGTTTGGACGGGCTGGTGAGGAGACGCGAAGTGCCAAGACTTTGAAACATAGTCGCGCTCCATCCATGGATGGAATGGGAGCCTTCACGAGAATCTGCTCGGACTTACGCGGAGAGACTTGGGGGCAAAATAACTGACCGGGGGGGGGACCTTATTTCCGACGTCATTTCCGACGTGTTTCGGTACACGAGGCTATTTCCGACGTCATTTCCGACGTTTCTCGGTACCCCGGGACAGGGGGGTATAGAAAACTCCACTTCCGGAGCCCCGACCGCCCAAGACAGCCCAAGAGGAAGCCAAGAGAGGCCCCAGAGGCCCCCTAGACAATGCAAGAGGGCCCCGAATCGCCGAAACTCGCTCTCACCCCCCCCGGATCGGCGGCACTGGCCGGAGGCCAGCCGAATAACTGACCACGCGTTTGACCATCCTCGCTTCCACACCGGAAACAGGCGATGCCAAACTGCCCGTGGGGTCCCGCGACGGTCAGGCCGCTCGACGAGCCGGCGCGTGGTATGGCGTTGTTTCGCCCTTGACGCGACAGCGGGACAGGGATCTCATCCTGTGCGAGGTTAAATAAAAGAGGAACAACAAAAAATGCATTAAACAGAAATGTTAGGAGGTCCGCGCGGATTTCTTGGATCCGCGCTGGCCCCCTCCTCCCTGGGGCGCCGAGCGTGCCAGGGAGCCTCCAGCGCCGGTGCAATACATCCGCGCGCAACTCCCGAAATTTCTGTTTGGGCAACTTGTTCTTCTCGCCCGCGACCCCCCCCCACACCCCCCCCCGCGGCCCCCCCCGCGACCCACCCGCGAGCCTCCCGCGACTCGTCCTCCTCCTCCTCCTCCTCCTCCTCCTCCTCCTCCTCCTCCTCCTGGCTCAAGTCCTGGCCTCTGGGGGCCACAGGACACCAGCTTTGCCATCCAGGGCAGGCCCTGGGTGCTGGGGCTCGAGCAGGCCCCCCGTGGCCTTTTCGGCATCACGACAGCCCCATCTGCTTTCGCGACCTTGTGCGCGCCAGGGAGGCGCAGGGATCACAAGAAGCGATGGCCAAGCAGCAGAAGTACATCATCTGCAGCCGCCGCGGCTGCAAGGGCTGGGCTTGGTGCGCTTCTGGGGCTAGGCATTGTACTCAATGCGGTGCCCGTTTCAAGCAGCAGCAGAGTGACAACGCTGGAGGCGCCCGTGGCAGTGCCGCCAGCAACCTCGGTGCCGCGAGCGGGGCAGGCCGTGAATCAGCTCCGCCTCCAGCACCACATCCTGAGAAGCCAGGCCGCTGGCGTGGACGAGACCGCTCCCGTGGGCCCAGTCATCCACCAGGCCTCCGCCGACCAGGTACCGTTGCCTACTCCGACGGCGACGACACTCAGCCACAAGCAGAGGATCCAGTGGCCCTGGCCCAGGCCCAGGTCACGTTCTGGAAGAAGTGGAAACCCAACGGCGATGAGCATGTCGCGGCGCTGGGCAAACTCAAGCAGGCCAAGGCTGATATCTTGGCATCCAAGTCGTTGGACCAACAAGCTCAATCTCTCGCAGATCAGCTGGAGACCCAGCGCCAGAAGTACATCACACAGACGTCGGACCTCAAGCAGCTCATGGAGGTCATCCTGGACGCCTGCGAACGCCACGGCAAGCTCGTGCAGGAGTCCAAGGCCACGCAGCAAGAGATCCAGTCGCTGGAGAGCCAGCACAACATGGCCAAGCAGGCCGCCATGCAGGCGGCTACCAAGGATGAGGACCTCTTGGAGACGCTGCAAGGGGTCCTTGCGGCACGGATGCCGCCTGGCAGCAGGGCGCCGCCAGACCTCTGCTCGAAGGTGGCGGAGCTCGCCCAATACTTCGACGACCTCACGACGCAGCATGAGAGGTCGCAGGTGCCTGCGCCTCGCCAGTGGGCGGATCATGACTTCCCGCCCGTCGGCCAGAAGCCCGAGGACGAGATGGAGGTGGCAGAGGCTGTGGCACCCAGCGGCGCTGCGCCGCCAGCACCGCCTACTGCCGTGCAAGTGCCGTGCCCCACCGATGAGGAGCTCGACGGTGCGACCCCGATGGACCAGACACAGTCCTTGGTGCGCGCGGCGTCCGCCCTCCAGGCCGTCGCCAACGGCATGGCCGAGATCCAGGGCGCGCAGGGCCCCGAGGCCAAGAAGGCGCGGGCTGCGGCGATGGCCGCGGAGGCCGCCGCTGGAGCCACGGGGGCCACGGACGCCAAGTCGTCTTCCTGACAGCCTCTACACGTTCGCGACGATCAACGGATCGTGCTGGGGAGCAGTGAAAGCCTTTGTAGAGTCTCCCACTGCTAATAATCTCACCTTTATCTGTGCCCAGGAGTGCAGGCTTGATGCTGGGGACTGCATCGCGCGTCAGATACAATGGTGCTTCGCACGCGGCTGGCTTGCTCATATATCGCCAGCTGTCCGCAACCCCTCGGGTGAACTTGTCTCGGGGGTGGCGGTTTTAGTTCGGGGCGGATTGGACTTGGGGGTCCAGCCGCTCTCTTTTCCTCCAGGGACGGATCTCTCCAGACTTGCTGGAGTGGTCATCGAAGCGCCAGGGGTCCCAACGTTCGGTTTGGTGAGCGCTTATTTTCAGGCCTCTGCGGGCCTCAATGAGACCAATTTGCACCTGCTGGCCACTCTTGGCCAGACGCAAGATCTTGTAGGCAAGCCCCTCCTGGTTGCTGGCGATTTCAACTTGCAGCCCGAGAGGCTTCAGAAGGGCACGGATTTCCTCACCCGTGCCACGATGGCGGTGGCGGCGCCGAAAGCGGCCACCTATTATACTAAGAAGACGAAGTCGACCCTAGATTTCTTTATCCACAGCCAGGCCCTAGGTCCCTGGCTGCGCCCCCCTCGCACCTTGTCCTCCTATCCTCTTTCTCCCCACCGTCCTGTGCTCATGTCACTGCAAGTGCAGGACAATTTCCAGATCCCGACGCTCCTCAGGCCACAGAAGCTCCCCACTAGGGTGCCCATCGGTCCTCAGCTCCCGTCGGTAAGTTGGCATCAGACTGCTGCTACGATAGATTATGCTGTCCAATTGCTCGGAGATGCTTCGCAGCCGCTCTCCGACCAGCAGCGCTCCACCATCCTGGACCACGTGTATTTCACCCTCGTCCAGGACCTCGAGCACACACTAAGTGTGAAAACAGACACCCCCCTCAAGCCCAGTAAAACCCCTAGGGCCCACCCCCCCCAGATCCACATGGTCTCGGCGAGTGCCAAGTGCACCCAGGGGCGTAAGTGCTGGACGGCCTATTCCAGGCCCCTTCGGTGGCTCCAAAATCGGCTGCAGGACTTTCGTCGCAGCATCCAGGATAATGACCTCCAGGAATTTCGGGACACTCTGGACAGTCTAGAAGACAGCCCAGAACTTTTCAGTACCTCTTCTGCCCTTGCCCAAGGGCTGCAGGAAGTTCGTATCGCCACAGGACTCTTGCATGAGGACTTCCAAGTGCAGAAGCTCAACGCAGAGTTGGGCATAACAATTCTAGACGAGCTGCTCGAGCAAGTCGGCAAGATCATAGATTCTGAACTTGCCGCCGAGCACAGGAAGGACGGCCAGGAATGGAAGGATTGGGTTCAATCTTCTATGAAGGGAGGAGTGGGATGGGCTCACAGGTGGACGAAGAAGTTGGAAGCTTGGAGGCCTGTCTCAGTTGTTCACTGCCAGCGTTTCTCAGGACGTCCGCAGCACCTCCTCCAGGTTGAGGCCGACAGACTTGCTAAGATCTGGGATGTGCACCCCGAAGAGCCCCCCCAGTGGGTCCCCCCGACGGACGACAGAGTTGCCCTGGGCCCTATCACCCCCGTGCGCCTCCGCAAGGTTTCTCGCAGTTTTCCACACAGTACGGCCTCAACGTGGGACGGAGTGCACCCGCGTCACTTCGCCATGTTAGACGACGAGCAAGCCGGGCTCGTCTGCCAGCTGATTGAGCTTATAGAGCAGGTAGGGCACATGCCATCGCAGCTTCGGGGAGCTATATCTACGCTCATGCTCAAAGTGAAACAGCAAGATGATATACATGCTCAGCCAGCCTTTCGCTCCATTGGCATGCTCCCTGCTCTGTATCGTGTGTGGGCCCGTCTTAGGAGGTCTGCTGCCCGCGAGTGGGAATATCACCACAGGCGGCCATACATTGCTCATCAAGCTGGACACTCTATTGTTGAGTTGGTCTACGCTCAGTCTCTTGAATGTGAATTTCATGCGTGCAGTGAGGATCCCCAACACTCTGCCCAAGTGCTCTGGGATCTGTCTAACTATTATGAACATGTGGATCGTGAGTGCCTTGCCAAGAGAGCTGCTGCTTCTGGATTTCCATGCTGCTTGCTCCGTATTATACTATCTCAGTATGGTAGCTCACGATTTGTTGCTATGCAAGATGTGTGTGTTAGCGTTGGAAAAGCATGGAGGGGGCTCATAGCTGGGTGCGGTTGGGCTACGTATCTGGTTCAGGTGTATGTTTTAGCTCCCCTCGACCAGTGGACCAGCACACACTGTTACATCCGTCTTGCTATGTTTATCGATGATTTGCTGCTGCAGTGTCATGGCAAGAGCTATGACCTAGTGATCAGCCAGATGAATGTGGCTGCTCGATCTTTAGCCAGTTGCATCCAGCACGAGTTTAAGTGCCAGATCGCCACTAAGAAGAGCCAGGTGCTCGCCTCCAGCCAAGACCTCCAAAACAAGCTTCGGAAGACCCTTGGGACGCTCGCGGGGCCCTCCACGGACAATTCAGGACCCAACCTCGGTATTGAAAGCGGAGCTGGAAGACCCCAGAGGAGATGGAGGAGGGGAAGGAAGCTTTTGGAGCGCATCGTCAGGATTCAGAAAAGGATGGCCCGTATCAGGATGATAAAGCACGCTGGAGGAAATGGAAAGAAGTTGTATAATACTGGCCTCTTTGCGGCCACCTCGTTTGGAGTTGAGGTCACGGGCATCAACAACACGATGCTCGCGCAAGCCCAGACTCAGTATTTAGCTGCAGCAGGTCCTAGGTGTGCCTCAAGGAGTCGAACTCTCGCCCTCCTCATCCTCCAGGACCCCCTGTGGAAAGCGGGCCTCGGGCCCGCGCTTATGTGGCACCGTCTCGTCTGGGAGGCCCACACTCGGCCCGAGACGGCCGTGGTCAGTCTCCAGCAGCTCAGCCTTTGGGGCGAGGCTGTCTTGCCGAGGGTTTCTAAATCTTGGGGCTCCTGTAGGGGCCCTCTCAGTGCGGCGGCCCTGTCGTTGGCCAGGGTGGGGTGGTCTTTTCAAGGTCCCTTCCAGTTTGTGACTCCTGCAGGCCTTGTGTACCCCCTTCCAGGAACCTCCCCCGCCTACATTGCCAAGCAGCTAGAGATTGCCTGGCACGATCGATTAGCTGAACGAGCTGCAGCCAAGATGGGACATCCTGGCGAGCAGCTAGATGTTGCAGCACTGCGCGCTGTTCTTCGTGCCACCGACCTGTCCAAGCAACAGAGAGGCACGTTGCTGGCCTTTGCTACCCAGAGCATCTGGACGATGGAGCGCGCACTTGCAGCAGGGTATGATGTGCCCCAAGGATGCCTATGTGGACACCACAAAGATGATCTCAAACACCGCCTCTTGGAGTGCCCCAAGACCGCCAGTGCCCGAGAAGATTTCACTAGTGGGGAGCTTGCTAGGTTGAAAGACCCAATTCCTGGTACCTCCCCCCTGCATCTTGGGTTTCAGTTCACGCCCGATTTCGTGGGCTCCCCTCCCGCTGGCACTGGTTTGGAGGCCGCTAGGTTTTGGTGTCGAGACCCCCTTTTAAGTCCTGAGGAAGCGTTTACAGGGGATCTGTTTATAGATGGCAGCTGTACGTACCATGGTCATCACAATTTCAACTCCGCTGGGTTTGCCGTAGTGTGCATGGTTGATGGCGCCGAATTTGCCACTTTCAGTGGCAGGGTGGGGTCCCTGGGGGCCCAAACCTCTGGGGCCGCCGAACACCTAGCTGCTGTCGCGGCTGGCAGGCTCTCTCGACAGGTTGACAATATATATTCGGACTATAAAGGGGTTTTGCAGCTGCACGGAGAGGTTGGATACCCTCGCCGTAACCAATGGTCAGGTTGCAAAGTCCTTGCGGGTGGAGGCCTGATCTCTCTCGGCGATAAGCTTAAGAAAGTTAAGGCCCACCAGAATCTGGACTCGCTGCCCCCCGATAGTGAAGAATTTCGGATAGCCAGTGGCAATGACGCCGCTGACAGGATTGCCAAGGCCGCGGCGAACCTTGGCAGCCAACCCAGTCATGCTGAAGCAGAGCAGTATCAGAACGACACTGCTCTGCTTAAGAAATACTTGCGATATGTGTTTCATGCCCTTGGAGAGTGGCCTGCGATTGCCCCTCGTCGGAACAAGGCGCTGGCCAAGCCCGTCAAGAGCCTCTCCCCTCCCTCGGGGGCTGCCTCGGCCTTGGCCTCCTGGGACCCTCCCTCGCCCCCTCCCCCTCCGCCGCCTGGGCCCCCTCGGAGGGATCGTCCTGCGAACCCGTCCCCGAGGGCCCATGTCTGGGCTCATGTGAATGGCCAGCGCCGATGCACGATCTGCCGCATCCGCGTCCGCACATTCAAAGCATTGGAGGAGCGATGCAGAGCAATGGATTGCCCTGGACACTGCCCGCAGATGTCCAGTCTAGCCTCCAACCCTAGGGGGCATAATTTGTTTTATTATGAGCACCTCGAGCAGCCTACGAGTTTCTTGGTGTGCCATAAGTGTGGTTCTTTCAAGGAGGGCAATTCGCGTGGACTCTCAGGCAATTGCAATTTGAGGCCGCCCCACAACGGGGCAAAGCTGCAGCTGCAGAGAGCACAGTCTGGCCGTCACCCGAAGAGTGCCGCCGCCAGCCCGATCGTGCTCAGCCTCCCTCCTGTACCCCTGGCGCAGCTGCTCAGAGAAGCAGCCCAAGCCAGGCAGGAGGCCGCCACTCCGCCCTAGTGGACAGGTGGCCCGAACTCATCCCCCCTACTGCGCGCTGGTCCTCCTCCTCCTCCTCCTCCTCCTCCTCCTCCTCCTCCCTCTCCCAACCCTACGCCCGCCCCCGCACTCTGATCCGCAGCCGCGGGGTGCCGCGTGTCTCGCCCTGTGCGCGACGGCCTCCGAGAGCGCCCCGCCCAGCAGCCGTTGCAGCTGCTGGACAGACATACCCTTAGGTCGGGCATGTCCGAAGGGGCCCCAGGACACACAAATAAATACACACACATAGAAATATCCCCAACATGTTCTTATATTTTCTGGGTTTTTGTCTCCTTCCCCCCCACTTCCCATATTTTCCCATATTTTCTGGGGATCGGCGATTAATTGTGTCTGTGTGTTTCTTCCCCTCCGGAATGTCCCCCTACAGGGGGATTTTAGAGGGAAAATTGAAACAGATGCAACAAAATCTTAGAACATCCGCAAAACTGGTAACAAACATAGTTCCAAAACTATTGCTAGACTATGTTTGGATGTGCCTCCTGTAGAGGGACAGGCCCGACTTCACTCTGATCCGCACCAGCGGTGTGCTACGTATGCCACCCCGTGCGAGGCAGACTCCGCGAGCGCCCCGCCCACCAGCCGTGCAGCTGCTGGCCAGACATACCCAGGAGCCTCAGGATCGGACGCCGCGGTGAGGCCTCGGCGGGGAAAGGGGGAGGGGAAAGGGGGAGGGGGAGGAGGAGGAGCAGGAGGAGGAAGAGGAGGAGGAGGAGGGGGAGGAGGAGGAGGAGGAGGAGGGGAGGAGGAGGAGGAGGAGAGGAGGAGGGGAGGAGGAGGAGGAGGAGGAGGAGGATGGAGGAGGAGGAGGAGGAGGCCCCCTGTCCCCTGGGCCCCCTCGGAAAACCGCGCCGCGGCCGCGCTGGTGGGCTCGCGGCCTCTGGGCCGATCCGACCACGCCCGACGGGCTTCGGCAACACCTCGGCCACCGCGCGGGCGATCGTTCCCTCTGCTCGGTTTCGTGCGCCTCGCGTCTCCCAAAAAATCCCCTGCGTGGGGCCCTCGTCTTGAAGAGACGGCGCCCCCCGCGCGCCACCTCCTTCGGGCGTTGGCAGACCTGGGTTTCGGGGGACCTCCGGGGTAACTCGGGTCCGGGGTAACTCGGGTTTGGATTGGCAGACCTGGGTTTCGGGGGACTTGGGCGCCCAAGTTATCCGGGGTAACTCGGGTCCGGGGTAACTCGGGTTTGGATTCCCGAAAAAGGAACCCGAGTTATCCCTGACCCGAGTTACCCCTGATGATTCGGGGCTCTGGACGCCCGAGTTATCCGGGGTAACTCGGGTCCGGGGTAACTCGGGTTTGGATTCCCGAAAAACGAACCCGAGTTATCCCTGACCCGAATTACCCCTGATGATTCGGGGCTCTGAGGGACCTGGTTTAGTGATGGGTACTGGGAGACGCCCCCCCCGCCCCGTTCCACTACCCGGAACTGCCGGCACCCGAAACAAAAATCAGCTACGGCGGACCTGGTTTGGTGATTCTGGCCAGATTCCGGGGCTCCGGAACCCTACCACTGACCGGGTGCCCTTACCTGGGGTCCTGGCTATATACCCCACTCCTCCCGCTCCCTCCTCCCTCCCTCCTCCCACGGTATTACCCGCTGCCGCGGGCCGACTCCGTGCACATCCAGTGCGCACTCGGCGTAGCCGCGCGTCGCATCATCGACCCTCCTCCCATCCCTGTCTTATGGGCCTGTTTTCCACCACCACCACCACCATAAGTGGGAGGGGGGAAGGAGGACGAGGACGAGGACGAGGAGGAGGAGGACGAAGAGGAGGAGGAGAAGGAGGAGGAGGAGGCGGAGGAAGAGGAGGAGGGGGAGGGGGAGGAGGAGGAGGAGGAGGTGGTGGTGGTGGTGGAAACAGGCCCATCACTGCCTCTGCCCACCGCGTGTCCCTTTTGGCAACCGCCCCTCACGCGCCTCGTGGCCCCCGGTGGGGCGCGCGCGTATTTCTCAAGCTGGTCCAGGCTGCTCCGAGAGGGTCCCGCTTTGCCGCGGCTGGCCTCGCCGAGAAGAGTCAGGTCGGGCATGTCCTCCTACACGCGGATTTCGGAAGAAAAATGACAAATAGCCCAAACAGATTCTTCATAGTCAAAAATAGTCGACAGATCGTCACCTGACTGCTTTTGATCATTTTTGCATGCTCCTCCTGCAGAGGGACATGCCCGATTTAAGAGAAAAAAAAAAAAACACGCCCGAGCGGCGCCGAGGCAGTGAGCTAATCATCCGTGTGAGGGCGAGCAGTGCCAGGGGCTTCCAAAAGAGCCTCACGAGGACCAAGAGCAAACCCCAGGAGGAACCTCAGAGTGCCCCAAGAAGACCCCACGACGACTCAAAGAATTCTTGGCATCGTTGTCCTCCTCCTCCTGCCTCCGATGATCAGAAATGACCTCAAAGATGGCTCAAGACTCTCCTCCTCCTTCTCTCTGCTTGCCCGCTTCACTTCACTACATGTGCCTCTTCCTCCCGTTTCCAGTCAGCTCTCGTGGGCACCGTCCCCGAATGGGCCGGTGGGGATGCGCAAGGCGTGAAGGATTGCGAGGTGACAGCTCCCGGAGCTCGAGCCCCGTGGGCGCAGCAGCGCAGAGCAACGAGCGGGGAGGCGGAGCGGGGAGCGGGGCAGGAGTAGACGAAGAACCAAAAGCACACGAACATAAACTGTTGGCGCTCCGCGCGAATTTCTTGGAGCTGCGCCAGACCCCCCTGCCTGGCGCGCGGAGCGCGCCAGGGGCGGCGCCCGGGGCGGCGCCGGGGGCGGCCCAGGCGCGGGCCCGAGAAATCCGCGCGGAGCGTCGAAAGTTTCTGCTTCTATGTGGTGGTTGGCTTCTTGGTTGGCTTCTTCGACGAGGGAGGCGGCACCTTTCTCTGGCGCAGTCCCTCTTCTGCCCACGGTCTCGATGTCTTTACCACTCGCCCGGGCCGAGGCTGCGCTGCGGGACGAAAATTCCTCCTCCTCCTCCTCCTCCTCCTCCGGGAGGAGGAGGAGGAGGAGGAGGAGGAGGAGGAGGAGAAGGAGGAGGAGGAGGAGGAGCAGGAGGAGGAGCAGGAGGAGGAGCAGGCGAGGAGGAGGAGGAGGAGGAGGAGGAGAGGAGGAAGGAGAGCAGCAGGAGGAGGAGGAGGAGGAGAAGGAGGAGGAGCAGGAGACTAGGAGGAAGAGAAGGAGGAGGAGGAGGAGGAGGAGGAGGAGGAGGAGGAGGAGGAGGAGGAGCAGGCCCTGCCGGGGGGCCGGCCTGCGGGCCTCGCGCTCTAGAGGCCCGCCGCAAGGGGGTGCCGCCGCGCAGGCCCGGCGCCCCAGCAGACCCGAGGGGGCGGGGCCGGCCGCGGAGGCCTGGCCCGTCGGGGGGCCGTGGGGCCTGCCTGGGAGCTCCTCCTCCTCCTCCTCCTCCCAATCCCCTCCTCTCCTCCCCTCCCCTCCTCCTCCTCCTCCTCCTGCTCATCCTCCTCCTCCTAGGTCTCCTTCTCCTCCTCCCCCCTTCTCCTCCTCCTCCTCCTCTCTCCTCCTGCTCCTCCTACCTCCTCCTCCTCCTCCTCATCCTCTCCGCCCCCTCCTCCTCACGCCTCCTCCTCCTTCCTCCCCCTAGTCTCCTGGCCTCCTCCTCTCTTCCCTCCCTCCTTCTCTCATCCCTCCTCCTTCCTGCCCTCCTCCTCCTCCTCTCTACTCCTCCTCCTCCTCCTATCCTCCTCTCCTCCTCCTCCTCCCTCCTCGCCCTCCTCCTCCTACTCCTTTTCATCCTCCTCCTCCTCCTCCTCCTCCATCGTACTTCAGGGCCACGTCCCAGAAATAGTGTCGAGCGCCTGGAGGAGAAGTGTCGGAAAAGTGTCCCAATTGTGCTGGGGAGGCTGTGGGGTTCTGTTGCTCCCATCGTACTTCAAGGCCACGTCCCAGAAATAGTTTCGAGCGCCCGGAGGAGAAGTGTCGGAAGAGCGTCGCGACAGTGCCAGGGAGGCTGTGGGGTTGTGTTGCTCCCATCATACTTCAGGACCATCGGGAGCGGCCCAGAGGGGCGTGTCCAAGAGGGAGGGGTGCAAATCATGACCGGCGGCATGTGCGCGGCTCAGCGGGGGGCCGGGGACGTAATAAAAAGAGAAGATGCGCCATGAAATCTGGGGAAATATCATGGCCCACGCCATGATATCCACCCCCCCTAGTCATCACCCCCCTCTTTTCCGCCCCCGACACCACATCCCAGAAATAATTTCGAGCACCCGGAAAAGTGTGGAAAGAGTGTCGCAACAGTGTCGGACGAGTGTCTCCCAGGGCCCGACACGCGAAAACCCGCGAGTTTCGGTACTTTTTTGGGTGCTCGAACTTCTTTCTGGTGGACAAGGCTAAAGTAGGCTGGAACATCACATCTGTGGGGAGGCTCTGGGGAGGCCCCGCGGGCGCAGGGGGGCCGAGCCCTTGGTCCCCTGGTGTGGGGGGGGCCCACGGGGTGCCCGCAAACACAAACAATGAAGTCTCGACGAGCACGAGTGTCAATCCATCCCGCTTGAGTGCCTCCTGGGTCAACTCTGAAGGGGCCCCAGGACACACAAATAAATACACACAAATAAAAACATTCC
Source organism: Prorocentrum cordatum (assembly GCA_963575745.1). Taxonomy (NCBI): domain Eukaryota; class Dinophyceae; order Prorocentrales; family Prorocentraceae; genus Prorocentrum; species Prorocentrum cordatum. Next base: position 60,069 of record CAUYUJ010018638.1, read on the forward strand.
CCATATTTTCCTATATTGTCTGGGTTTTTGTCTTCCCACCCACTTCCCATATTTTCCCATATTTTCTGGGAAGTCGACGATTAATTGTGTGTTTTTTCCCCTCCTGAAGCTCGAACCCACGGCTGCCTCAACCAACCCGAACGCGTCTCATCACGCCAAAGAAGGGAAACCTGTTGCGCGGATCTTGACCTGTGCGAACAGAGCCCTGAGACCAAGCCGCGAACAAGCGGCATCCACTGGGCTCACAGGGATCCCCAAACTCTTGGACCAGGCTGGCTGCTTACGAACGTGAGGGAGACATGGGTGGGAGGGAGGGAGACGGATGAGTCATCCAGGATGAGGGAGGGAGGACCAAGAGAAGGAAAGAGAAGGAGGAGGAGGAGGACGAGGAGGAGGAACAAGAGAGTATGGAAGAAGATAGGCCGCGCCCTCGACGGCCTCCCGTGCTTCCGATGCGCCGCGCGCAGCCCCAAGCAGGAAGCGCAGGAACGGAAGCAGTTGGGAAAACACCTATAACATGCAATGTCGCGTGGCAAAAGTATTAGCGCTCCGCTTCTTCATCCTCCAGTCCCTCCCCACTCGCATCGACAAAATCAATCGACATCGAATCAGAACAGCCGATCGAAAGAGATTGTGCGTCGGACCGGGCTGCACTGGCACGGAATCGATATCGACTCGGATCGACTGCGACAATAGAAGAACAACCAACGGCATACAGTGCGGGCGCGGTCGCAAGAAACCCTCGCAAGAAACCCAACCCTGAAAACCGGCGCGCGAGGCGAGCGGAGCGAAGAAACCTAGGGTTTCCCGACGAAAATCAAATGGTTTCTTGACGCGCGCCCCCATAGTGAACATAAACTGTTGGCGCTCCGCGCGGATTTCTTGAGGAAGGGGTCCGGCGCAGATCCAAGAAATCCGCGCGGAGCGCCAAAAGTTTATGTTAATGCAGTTTCTTCTCCTTCGAGACATGATGCACACATGCGCCATGCAAACATCATATCGAATCGGACCGTCGGAATATCGAAACCGAGTCAGATCGAATCGGCCAGAATCGATATATCGAACTGGCGCGCCGCCCCCTCCCTACCCTGGAGTGGACCTTCGCCGTCCGGGCGCCCGCTTCGAGCAGGTGGAGTCTCCTCCACAGGACGCGCTGCTGCAAGAACCGCCGCCCCAAGCAGAGGTCCAGCGCCAGACCCCCCCCCTCCACCCCCTCCGCGCAGTGTCGAAACGCCGAAGAAGAAGACGTGCCGTGTCGTGTCGTGACGACCTGCGCGCTGGCTCCCGAGAACGCATGCACCGCTCACTCCCGAAAGGTCGCGGCTGCCCGACGACGCAGAACCGCTCCACATCGGCCGAACCCGGGCCACTGGCAGCGCTCAGCCTCGACCGCGCCGCGCCCGGGGTCGCCGCTGCGCCGCCGCGGCGCGAACCTGCCATACCTTGCCCGCCCGGACGGGGAAGGAATGGGTATGATGTTTTCCCCTACCCCCCTCATCTCCCCTCCATGCGTCGCCCGCCCCAGTTCCCTTCAAGCCGACGCGGACGCCTGCACCAGGCGTCAGTGGTCAGCGAACCAGGCGCCTGCAACCCGAGACTGCAGCTCGGCTCGCCCTGGCCGGGATCCTGGGGAGGCTCCCAAAGGGGGCACGCCCCCCTGGGACCCCCCATCCCCCTGGCGGCCCGGGAGCCTTCACAATCGACGGCTCATCATCCGAAGCGGATGCTGCAGGCGATCGAACTGGAAGGCTCCTCTTCCTCCTCCTCCTCCTCCTCGCCCTCGGACATCCTCAGAATGATTTCCCGTACCAGATATACTCCCGGTGGCGGGAAGAGGGTCACAGGGCCCTGGGGACGGCACAACGCTGGGGCGGGGCGAGGCACGTCGGGAGGGGGGTGTGCGCTGCGATCGCCGTAGTCTGCGCGTGAGCACCAGCATGTGATGAGGGGACGGGGGCCCGGGTTCTCCCCCCCCACGTGCGACCGCCACTAGGGGGACGAAAAGTGGCATAAACATAAACACTCTGAGGTCCGCGCTGATTCCTCGGATCGGCGCCGGGGCCCCCTGGCGGCGCCTCCGACCCCGCCCCTGGCGCGATCCGCGCGCCAGGGAGGGGGGTCCAGCGCCGATCTGAGAAATCCGTGCGGACCTCCGAGTTGTTGTTTATGTCACTTTTCGTTCCCCCAGTCACCGTTACCCAGGGTGGGGTGGGGGGGGGGGGGGCCTGGGCAGCGATCGTTGCGTACGCCAGAGGATGAAAAAAACATGTCAAGGGTAGGGAGGTGGGGGGAGGGGAAGGGGAGCTACAGGGGGGGGCGGCTAGGGGTATCGAGGGTCAGGAAGATCGAGGCGGGGGGAGAAGTGCAGTGTACCGATGGTGCCATGAAGGGTAGGCATAATCAATAGCATGTCAGATGTGGCATTTGGGCTCTCCCATTCACCGCTGGTGCCAGTGACAAGAAAGACGTCCCGCCTTGCGCTGACGATGGTGCGCGGTGTGTACTAGGACAGGCACCTTAGAATCAAGTTCGCCAGGTCAATCGAGCCACTACCACCCGACCTCCCACAACAGAATACAGTCGGGGCGTTGGCCTAAGGAACCCTAAATAAGGAACGAGGCCCCCTTTTTCCATGAGTTAAACTTCGATGTCCGATCGAAAACAGAAGGACAACCTGAGGCAAGCTGCGAAACACTTGAGGAACGCGGAGCCCCTCCCAAACGAAAAGGGTTCCTTCTTCAGGGCCCCGACTGTAGCCAACTGTGGCACAGCCCGATACCGGGATTGGAGCGGGCTCCCGCCCCACACACGGAAGGCCCTCGCGCGCGGCCCCGCTCCCGACGACCTGGCGGAGAGAAACCCGCGTGGGCCGCGCAGGGGCGGGACGAGTCAGCCTTGCACTGGGCGCAGGGGGTAAAAGGGGCCCTGGGGCACACACAAAGAAATAGACACGAGTGACAGGATTCCCCAGCTTGTCCTATCTTTTTTTTTGGTGTGTGTCCTCCCTCCACTTCCCATATTTTCCAATCTTTTTTGGGGAGTCGGCGACTCATTGTGCCTGTGTGTGTTGTTGGTCCCCTCCCTGAGCGAAGACGACACACTGGCCATCGCTCGGACGTCCATTCCCTGTGTTTTGTGTCGGTTTCGTGCGTGGCTTCTTCGCCACATGACCGAGGATGCTCCTCGATGGTCCTCGCCGAGAGGAAGATGCACACGTCCGAGCGATGCCAAGAGCATGCGCCCCGCTGACGCAGCACTGCCGCTCTTACTCACACGGGCTGCGCAGCGCGCGGGCGACGGGGGCACTCCGCGCGCCCTCGCGCGGCCTCGCGGGCGCCGTCGATGGCGGGTGCTTTGGCAAGCGAGCCATGCGCCGCGCCCGCGCTGGAACGCCACTCCCGAGCGACATGCACGCAGGGCTTCTGGGCGAGGGCGGGAAATCACAATAAGAATACTAATCAATCGTTGACATAGGTCCAATGTGATAACCTTTTGATCAAAGACTAATTGAATAAGGAGACACCGGGCAAGTCTGATGGATACGCGCCGCGTTGCGGCTGGAGCGCCACTTTCGGGCGACATCTGCGCGGCGACACGCCGGGCGCGGCAGTTTCGCCCGCTCGCACGTCGACGAAACTGCGTGCGAAACGCGTGCGCCGCGCCCAAGCGGCAGCTCACTTGTCTAAAACATTAGCGCGGCGCCGATGCGAGAACGACGTTTCGGCCTTGCGAGCGCACATTTCGCAAAACGGGTGATAGAGTGTCCCTGTTGAGGCGGGCACCAGTGATTCTGAATCGATGTTTGATCGGAAGGATGAGACATCCTGGATCTGGCCCTATCGGCCAGTTGTGCGGCGGAGATCAGGGACAAGTATGGACGAGGAGGGGGGGGGAGGAGGACGCCGAGGAGGTGAGGACAAGCTGGGTGCGCAGGCGTCTTATCTGACGTTCTACCCCTCCCTCCAATCCCTCACCATGGCGTAGGTCTTCTCTGTGCTCGCGCCGTCGGATGCCGAGCAGGGTCGTGATCCCGAGAGGGAGCGAGATGAATGGTGCTCCACGGCGCAGCACGGCGTAGGAAGGGCACGGCAGGGCGTGCCGTGTTCGGAGGGACACCAGACATGACGCAAGACGAAACATGTAATGCACGGATCGGAAAGTCGGGGATGGACAGACCCCCCTTTAGTAGAACGTGGTTTAGTGAAAACGACCTGAGGCCCAAACCTGGCGGGCGCAAACCTGGAAAATAACGGCCACGGCGCCCTCTCGAGAACCGAAAACGGACAATTCGCTAATCGACGTGTCACTGTTGGGGGTTCTGTCCACCCCCGAGAAAGAGCGGAAGCGTAGAATGAGAGCCAACGCTGCAGCGGGAACACGATTTGGAAGATCCGCAGCACATAACTGAGGTCAGCACTGCAGCTGGAGCAGGATTTGGAAGGACTGAGAGCGAGAACAGGGAGCCAACGCTGCAGCAGGAACGCCATTGGGAAAACACCGAAACCGTTCGGACTGGAACACACACACACACATAGGATCGAATAACGTTTGAGGATCCGATGTGTAACCAAAGCAATGCGCGGCGCGGTGGGGGGCATGCTACGACCTCTGGGTCCTCGGGGGAGAGATGAGGGCAGTACTCGTGTTGGACGCCTGTCGAAGGAGAGGGGGGGTGGGGTCAAGGGAGGGGGGGGGGGGCGGGGGGCGGAGCCCTCCCTGGAGAGGCGGATCCCTGGGCGATCCCTTCGAGCTCTGCGTGCGGGGAGCAGGCTCCCGCCCGAGCTCTCCGGCGGGGGCGGGGGGCGCAGCGCTCGCCGGGGAAGGGGCGGCATCATGGCCTGCCCGCACGGGCGCACGGGCGCCGGGGCTCACGCGGGGGGGAGACGGGCGGGCTGCGGCGTCCAGCTGCTGCGGGCCCCCTGCCCAGCCTGCGTCGGCACTCGTGGCGCACGGCGGTCTGCCGCCGTGTCGGGGGTACACACACGCACACGCACACGCACACGCACACGCACACGCACACGCACACGCACACGCACACGCACACGCACACGCACACCCACCCACACCCACACCCACCCGCACCCACACCCACACCCACACACACACACACACACGCACACACACACACACACACACGCACACACGCACACACGCACACACGCACACACGCACACACGCACACACGCACACACGCACACACGCACACACGCACACACACACACGCACGCACGCACGCACGCACGCACGCACGCACTCACGCACGCACGCACGCACGCACGCACGCACGCACGCACGCACGCACGCACGCACGCACGCACGCACGCACGCACGCACGCACGCACGCACGCACGCACGCACGCACGCACGCACGCACGCACGCACGCCGCACGCACGCACGCACGCACGCACGCACGCACGCACGCACGCACGCACGCACGCACGCACGCACGCACGCACACACACACACACACACACACACACACACACACACACACACACACACACACACACACACGCGCGCACTCGCACTCGCACCCGCGGCGTGTGCCCCAGATTGGGCACTCCGACCAGGAGCGCAAGGAACAGCACCTGGTCTCCCTGCGGAGCCAGATGAAAGAACAAGCGCGCCGCTTGAACAAAACCTGGCGCTCAAACGTGCATGCCGCTCAGCACGCCGAGCGTGGCATCTGCAGCCTACGAGGAAGGACATGGAGCTGGAGGTCCCTAAGACGAGGTCCCTCTCTGAACGGCACGTGCGGGGTCGGGGACCGAGGGGATTTGCAGAACAGACCACCACGAGAGGCGTGATGCACTTCTAAGGAGAGGGGAACGGTGGACGTCTTTCAGGAGTGCTGTGGGCAAGGCGAAACACTAAGGAGTATGGCGTTGGAGCAATTCATGTCGCTCGCCTTTTCGATGCTCAAATCCACGGATGATCCATCGTGCCGCTGCTGGTTTGATTGCGATGGTACTCCACCGATGCTTTTGTATAGAGTGCCCCGATGCGATCGAACAACGCTTGCTGCATGACGAATGCTTTCTTCTCAAATGTGGATGTGCGCTTGCTGAGCATCAACTGAACATCACGAAGCCGCATGCCCTCCGGGCATGCGGCTTCGTGCTGTTCAGCTGGGCGATCGGCGTTCCTGCCACGGATCTGCGACGCCGTCACTGATGAAAAAGATCGTGTGCTTCACACGCATAGGATCGGTGGCGTGTCCAGAATTCCGAAATCGATAATCAAGGGAATGTAGTTTGCGGCGGAATTCCAAACATACCCCTCCGCAAACTTCTCTTCCTCCCCCTCCTCTTAACTCTTCCTCTCGTTCCAAAGGAACACGCCGCGTTGACGGGAATCGGAAGGGCTAGGCTCACGCAAATATGCTTCATCCACAAGCTCTTGAACAAACATTCGGACATCACACGGTGTGATATTTGAACCAGAACGGGTCCCCGCACGGAAGAGGTGGGCGAAGAGGGGAGAATCTGAGGAATAGGAGCGGGCAGTGAAGGGCCACATGGAGAAGCAGTGCTGTTGCAGAGGAACAACATGAATAGACACATACACTTTCAAAATGCCGCGCGGATTTCTTAGATTGGCGCTGGACCCCCTCCCCTGGCGCGCGGAGCGCGCCCGGGGCGTCGCCGAAGGCTCCGCCAGGCAGTTCCAGCGCCGATTCGAAAATCCCGCGCGGAGGTCCAAACATTTATGTTTACGCCGGCCCTTGTCGAGCAGTGACGTGGTAAGAAGAAGAACAAAGAGGACGAGAGAGATGTGGAGGCAGGGCCGGCAAGATGTCGTCTGCTGACCTCCTCGCGGAGACCACCAGGCTGCGCTGGACAGGCTTCGAGCACGACAGGGGAATTTGCCAACACGAATGCTACCAAACGATTATTAAAAAAACAAACCGGGCAAGGACGATGACAGAAATCGTTGCTTCTCGTCTGGGTCGCTGGCAACTGCCTCGCAGCCTCGACAGCAGTGGCGACGGCGACGGCGAACCGGATCGTCTTCATCCAAACGAGGCGCTGCGACCCCCCTGGCCATTCCTTACTTTGGTGGCAGTAGCTGTAACATGCTTGGGGCACAACGGAACACGCTGCTGCAGATGTCTCTGTGCGTAATCCGCCACCGTGCCGTAGGAACTGAGTGAAATGCCCCAGGTCCCTTTGAACCCCTCGCATTAAATATGGTGAAACTCTTGAAGGCCCAGGCCCTTAATAGCCAGAATGCCCACGGCTGGTCGCATGACTTTCCCGAAAGCCATGATGCCACATGACGCAACAAGAGTGACCCGAGAGGGGGGGAACTCGAACCGATACTTCGAGGCCCCCACTCTGAGAGGGCCCCCGAGATCGCCGGGACCTCCTCCTAACAACTCCCAGAAGCCCCCAGGAGCCCCCGAGAGGCCTCCAGGAGGCCTCCAGGATCCGCGAGTTCGCCCGCGGCGGCGGACGCCGCCCGCGGGCCCGCAGGGACCTTGCCCCTCCAGCAGTGTGATCAGAATCCAAGCAGGCCTCCACGAGGCGCCAAAAGAGACACCAAGAGATACGGTAGATTCGCGCAGCGTCGGCGCGCGTAAATCGCGCCGACCGCGCCGACCGTTCAACCGAACCGAGCGCGGTCCCGATTGTGCAACATTGAATTCCGTCGGGTCCAGTGGCGTTGCCGTGTCCCTCGGTGGTTCCGCGTCACAAGAATGCAACCTTGAACGCCTTCGCCAGCGTCGCCGGCGTTCCAACGCGGCATGAGCCAACGCGGAAGGAGGCTATGGTACCAACTGTGCGCCGACCCAGCCCCTGGCAAACGCCAATGCAAAGTGATTGAGGGTGCACGCTCGATACACATTGCTAACTGGCCCGATCTCACTGTGCACTGGTAGCGTAGCGCACGGTTGAGGTGTCGACATGTTGTCCGATGTGAGCTTCCACGTGCGCCTGGCACATTTTGCGCATCTGGCGCACCATGCACGCCTGGTGCGCCTGGTCTACCTAAAGCACCTGGCTTGCGTGGCGCACCTGGCCGCCAACCCCACGATGTCAATCAACGGCCCTCCGTCGGAGGGCGACCGAAGCCTATGCTGAGTCTTGGAGTAGGAAGGCGGATAAAGTAGACTGGATCCGGGCCCGCGTAGACAATAACAAACAGTAACAAAGCAAACTCTATTCTTGAAGCAGCAAGGCACTTAGACAAGAGTGGGATCTGGACATCAAAACATATCCCTACTTTCAACGACCCGCGTGTACGTATGTGGTTGGTGGGCGGATGGGAGAGAGCAAGACAGCTTTAGAAGTCCAGTTTCGGAGCTCAACCCTCCCCGCAAGTCTAGAAGGAGGGCGCGGGCGGTCAGAGCGTCTCCTCGATAGCTCTAGGGTGGCCCCAGGTAGTTCGCGCGCGCAGGGTATGGTCAAACATGGCTCAGTGTGGCCTACATGATGATTCCAAGAGGCCCCAAGGCGGCTTGAGGTGACCATGGATCCTTTCAAGGATGCCCCCGAGAGGCCACCATTTTTCAAGAACGACAACACACGGTAGTGATGCGTTTGACGCCTCACCGTTTCGTTTCCGATGGGCCGTCGAGGAACCAACATGACCCCCCGTATGTCCCGAGAGAGCGCCAGGAAGGGCCCACGGGGCCCCAGGGAGACGAACCCCTGGAAGCATCCGCAAGCCACTCCCTGATACGAGCCCCGAGGCGCCCTAGGACGTCCAAAGAGGCAGGTGCTCGGCCTGCACAGCGGGGGGAACTGGAGTCGCCCCTCCCCCCCCCTTCTTGGCCCGCCGTCCACAAGAGTCGGGTCGGGCGAAAGGGGGGGATAGCAAAGGGGGGGTTTGAGAATCAGCTCACGTAGCTGATTTTCCCGGCGCCTCCCGGCGCCGGAGGCGGCCATGTATCGAGGAACGGGCTCCTCGGTGAGGCCGAAACCAGCTGCATGCAGCAAATTTCGTAACCCCCCCTTTCCCAATCCCCCCCTTTCGCCCGACCCGAAAGAGGGCCCAGAGAGCCCCCGACTGGCCCCCCGGAGGCACCCGTGGCTGGCCGGCGCTCCCTCGCCCCACCCCAACCCCCTCGGGACTGCTGCCCCGGCATGCTCCAATGCCGCGCAGAGCCACGACGCAATCGTCAAACCCGCAAGCGCTTCAAACCGAACAATCTGAAGGGGCCCTGGGACACACAAATAAATGCACACAAATAAAAAGATCCCCCATATTTTCTTATATTTTCTGGGTTTTTGTATTCCCCCCCACTTCCTATATTTTCCCATATTTTCTGGGAAATCGAGGATTAATTGTGTCTGTGTTTCTTTTCCTCCTGACAATCGTGAAGTCATGGGTAGGACGCAGGGGAGGTCGTTGGTACAGGGCGGAGCCCTGGAAGAGAAAATCTTGGGGGTGCATGCTGACCGCATGCGCTCGGCGCCGGACGGGAGCCACCTCTCAGTCCAGGCCATGGCCGGGTGTGTGCCAGCGCGGAGTCACGTGGGGGACTTCTTCACGTCCTCGGGGTACTCCCATGATACGTCCTCCTCGTTCCAGCTTCTCCACCCCTCCCCTGGCCATCGCTCGGACGTCCATTTCTCGTGCATTTGCCGATTCCGCGCATGTAGTTTCCCCACGATGGTCCAGGATGATCCTGGATGGTCACTGCTGGGAAAATGCAGACCTCCGAGCGATGCCAAGTCCCTCGTGGGCGAGAGGGAGAGCGAGAAAGAGAACGTGTAAGAGGGGGATGGAGGGAGGCCCGTGCGGACGTGTCGTCTGGCCCTCCCGGTCCTTTCCCCTGCTCTGGATGCGCGCGATCAGCTCAGACGTCGAGAAGCCCTCCGTGCGCGGCATCGGGATCGCAATCCCCATCTTGCGCGGCACCTTGTAGTACGGATCGTCGTCGGGGTTCGGAAACCTCTCGAGGTACTCTTGGCCAAAGGCGACCTGCTGCGGGAACGCTATCATAATTGCACCGAGGCTGATCATCTCGGGGATCTTCTGACCCGGGTCAATCCAGACCCGGGTCACCAGGAGACCAACAACCTGCAATGCAGGAACACAAAACTGTAACGCAGGGCTTCGCACACCCGGGTCAACCAATATGCGCGGCCGCTTCGCGGCCGCTTCGCGGCTCGCTAAACCAGGGTCAGCCAGAGGGGGTCGCCGCAAAATCCTGCAGGATCTGGTGCCCTGGCTAGCCCCCGTTTGCATTGACCATCTCAACGCTCCCGATAACCAAGAGAAAGAATAACACATGCCGGCATACCACTCGATCTCCAAAGTACCTATACGACCGCCCTGCGGGCGATAAGGAGGTTTGTTTTTTGGGGGGTGAGATCAAATGCCCACCCTGACTGACCTCCAGCCTGCCACCTTGATCTCATCTCTCTGTGGAAAGATGGATTAGATAAGATGGATTTGATTGGAAGGGATGGATTTGATAAGATACGATGGATTGGATTGGCCCGCCGCAGGCGCAGAAACAAATCAATTGATGGATTGGGTTGGGTGGATTGGATTGGGTGGGATAAGATGAGATGGGACAATATGGGTTGGATTTGATAAGATGGATTGGATTGGACAATATGGATTGGATAAGATAGGCTGAATTGGATAAGAAAGCCCGCCTCAGGCGCCGACAAAAATGAATTGATGGATTGGGTTGGGTGGATTGGATTGGATGAGATCACATGGATTGAAAAAGATAAGATGGGCTGGATTAGAAGGCATGTTAGGATAAGATACGATGGATTGGATTGGCCCGCCGCAGGCGCAGAAACAACTGAATTGATGGATTGGGTTTGGTGGATTGGATTGGGTGGGATAAGATGAGTTTGGACAATATGGGTTGGATAAGATAAGATGAATTGGATTGGACAAGATGGATTGGATAAGATAAGCTGGATTGGATAAGAAAGCCCGCCGCAAGCGCCGAAAACAATGAATTATGAAATTAGCGACATGCGTTAGCGCCGGGACGCCCAGGACACCCGGGACACCCAGGACACCGCCCGGCCCAACTGGGACACCTCCCGGCCACCGGCGGACGGGAAACGGACTTTCGCTCCTACTGACACCCGGGACACCCGGGACACCGCCCGGCCCAACTGGGACACCTCCCGGCCACCGGCGGACGGGAAACGGACTTTCGCTCCTACTTCGGCCTAGCTACAGGAGGATCACGCGCAGCTTCGCCTCGCCCGCACGCACGACACGAACACGAAACCGAAACCGATTTCCCGGTGGGGGGTCTCCGTTTCACTGCGATCTCACCCCCCAACCTCCGATCTGTCTGTTCTGGTTTGCCTTTGAATCGACATGCGAGAATACACGCTCGGCTTCCCGTGTGAGGAGTGCACAACAGATCATTCTCTTTCCTGTCCTCCTCCTCCTCGCCCTCTGTGTTCTCATCCTCCACCTCCTCCTCGTCCCCCTGCGCGTGGTGTATGCGTCGTGGGTGCGGGGTGGGCGAGTGGCGCCCTGGCCGAGTTCGCTGGCCAGAGACGCTTCCATCATACGCGACCTTCCTTTGACGGCCCTGGGGCTCAGAAACTGGCTCCGACCGAAAGCAGCGAAAACCATCTGTAGAGGCCTCCTAGATGGGGTCGGAATAGATGGGGCCGTAGGATCGCGACGCATCGCCGATGCATCGGCGCTGCACCGGCGCTGCATCGGCGACGTCGGCGTGGAGTCAATCGGGCTTCACATCGCGCCGCATCGCCGATGCATCGGCGCTGCGGCGCTCTCCTCCGACCCCATTTGCTCGGACCCCATCCAGGAGGCCTAAACTCTGGCGAAATGTTGTCCGAGACGCCAGACGTCTGGGGACAGCGGCTCAGCCCCGAGGACGGAGGGATCGCAAGGATCCAGGAGGAGATCGGGTGCGCCGACGAGGGGGCCAGGATCATACTATGAGGCGCATCGTGGCCCGAGTCATGTGCGCCGACGAGGGGCGCCAGGAGCCGTGCGGAGAGGAGGAGACGATTGGGGGCCAGCCTGGGGGGAACTGCGAAGGGGTGGGGCTCCCCTGAGGGCTCGGAAGTCCCCCGGCCTTCCGAGAAGGTCCCTAAGCCTTCGCCAGAGACAGGAAACCCCTCAGAAGGCGGGAGGGCTTCTGAGAAGTCCCGCCGCCTTCCGAGAAGGCTTTCGCCTTCTCACTTCCCCCCCTCGCTCGCCGCCGAGAAGAGGAGTGGGCAGTGAGATCGGGGGGATCTCATGGCCCTGTCCATGCTATATCCCCCCAAAGCCCCAGTGTCCTTTCCCCCCCCCTCTTCGCCGCCCCGAAGAGGGGGGCGGGTGGGAGGGGGAGGCCCTACACTTGCCATCGCTCGAACGTCCACTCCCCCGTGCATATTTCGGCTTCGTGTGCGTATTTTCCGCACGAAGGTCCAAGATGCTCCTCGATGGTCCTCACCGAGGAAAAGTGCACACGTCCGAGCGATGCCGAGCACAGGACGTGAAGCGCACTGGGACCAGCGTGCCCAACTGCGGACCGCGGGCAGGTGGGGCAGGACCCGGGCGAGCCTGTGAATGGACGGGCGGGCCGAGCCGGAGCGGAGGAGTGTCAGGAGGCAACCCCCGACGAGGGTCGACTTAAGTCCCACCAGCCCTCTGGGCGTCGGTGGTTTAGAGCGTTTCCTCTTCCACCCCTCCTTCTTCCCCTTCGGGGAGGGGTTTACCCCTCCCCCTACCCCCTCCCCACTGACCTGGACAGGGGAGGCCGCGGGTAGTTAGAGCGTCCAAGACGGCCCAACACGGCTCCAAGAGGGCCTCAGGGAGCTCAAGATGACCTCCAAGATGGCTCAAGATAGCGCAAGATGCCTCAAGATGGTCCCCATGATGTTCCAAGACGCTCCAAGAACTCCCCAAGACGGTTCCAAGTGCCCACAAGAGCATCATTAGGATGCATCCAAGAGGCCAAAATGCTTCACAACCCTAGGGAAAATCAATGTTTTTGGTGTTCTCACTTCTTCGCTTGCGATGCACATCCGACGCGTCAAGATGGCTCCAAGATGGCTCAAGATAGCTCCAAGAGGGGCCCAAGAGAGCCTCAGGATGGCTCCAAGAGCGGCCACGAGCGCTCCAAGAGCGATCCAAGAGGGGTCCAGGAAGCGATTTTTGGAGCTCCTGGGGGGGGGCTGTAATTAGGGAACCCCACTTCCTTGGCCGATGTCCTCCACGATGGCCGCAAGAGGCCCCCAGGATGCCCCAAGAGGCCGCAGGATGGCCCCAAGATGGCCCCAAGAGGCCCCCCAAGAGGCCCCCAGGAGGCCCCCAAGAGACCCCCAAGAGGCCCCAAGAGACCCCCCAGAGGCACCCAAGGTGCGCCCAGAGGCCCCAGAGGCACCCAAGGTGCTCCCAGAGACCCCCCAGAGGCCCCAAGATGGCCCCAAGAGGCCCCAAGAGGCCCCCAGGAGGCCCCAAAGAGGATCCCGAACGGCCCACAGAGGCCCCCCCGAGGCACCCAAGACGCCGAAAAGCCCCTCAGGACGACCCTCTACTCGCCTGGGCGTCGTTTCTGGACGGGCTGGTGGGGATACGCGAAGCGTCTAGAATTTCAGAGGATTCAACCCCATTCGGGGGCTGCTACGCCAGGTCAGTAAACTGGATTAGTAGAAGAAGGAAAAAAGGCATACACATAAACTTGTCGCGCTCCGCGCGGATTTCTTGGATCTGCGCTAGACCCCCCTCCCTGGCGCGGAGCGCGCCAGTGGCGGCTTTGGAGGCGCCGCCGGGTGGGCCAAGCGCGGATCCAAGAAATCCGCGCGGACCTCCGAAAGTTTATGCTTGTGTCGTTCTTGTTGTTCGAATTCAGCGGGATTGAGCCAGATTTCGGCCCAGGGCAAAATCAGAATCTGACCTCCCAGGAGTGGCATCTGAAAGAGTGGGTGGGGCGCTCTCGGAGCGCACCTGGAGGGGTGGAAGGCGGACGCGAGAGCGTAAGGCCGCGCAGAGCCTAGGTCACGGACCGCGGAGCAGTGCATCGGGAGCTGTGCAAGGGGGCGGGCGAGGAGCAAGGCGTTCGCACCCCCCTGGGCCCTGTGTATGCGGTGCTGCCGTATGAACTCCTCGGTCAGCCCGAAGCAGGGCGCGTTCGGGATGACCTTCGTCACGCACTTGCAGTTGCCTACCTGTGGGAGGCGCGCTGGCCCAGGTCAGCGCTACCCAAGGTCAACCAAGGTTACGTCGCGAACCCTTGCCAGTCGCTAAACTAATAGAATCAGCAACGACATAAGCATAAACTCGAGAGCCGGCGCGGATTCCTCGGATCGGCGCTGGAATCCTCCCTGGCGCGGGGAGCGCGCCGGGGGCGGCGGCGCCGGAAGCGCCGCCATGGGGGCCCCGGCGCCGATCCGAAGAATCCGCGCGGACATCCGACTTTGTACGTTTATCGGGAGCGGCCAAGAGGGGGGTGTCCAAGAGGGGGGGGTGCAAATCATGACCGGCGGCATGTGCGCGGCCCAGCGGGGGGGCCAGGGACGTAATGAAATGAGAAGGGGCGCCATGAAATCTGGGGAAAAATCATAGCCCACGCCATGATATCCACACACCCCCTAGTCGTCCCCCCCCTCTTTTGCTGCCCCCGAACACTGGTTGCTCCCAGACAAACCCGGGTCAGCGGAGGGCGGAGCGATCGCTCCAACTCTGCTAGGAGGGTCCTGGCCGCGTGGCCGACCCACGGGGCGCTCGCCACGCCGGCGGGCGCCGGCCGCCGCGAGAAGGACGACGTGCCCGCACATCCGCCGCCGTGCCGGGGAGCAGTGGGTGGACCCGCCTTCTGGTCCCTCCGGACTCTCTGCGTATGAATACGTCGGTCGGAAGAAGTAGGTAGAAGCATGAAGTGGGAAGGCGGATGTAGTGCATTGGGTCCAGGCCCTCCCAGAGAGCAACAGAACACAGCAAGAGCGCGTCGGTTCCTGAAGCAGGAAGGCGCTTGAAGTAGATTGGGATCTGGGAATCCAAAAATACCTACGACCGGCGTGTACTTGGAAGGCCGTAAAGCTGCGCTGCACAAGCATAAACTGTGAGAAGTCCGCGCGGATCTCGTGCATCGGCGCTGGACCTCCCTGGCGGCGACCCTGGCGCCGCCCCTGGCGCGCTCCACGCGGCAGGGAGGGGATCCAGCACCGATGCACAACATCCACGCGGACCTTCGAACAATTATTCCAAACAAGCCTGTGTTGAGTCCTCGTTTTGAATCCGCAGCGCCGCGCGTCTCCATACTCCCTTCCTTTTTTTTGTTCCTCCTCCTCCTCCCCCATTCGAACCCGCAGCGCCGCGCCCCGCCTTCTCCTCATCTTCCTTCCTCCTCCCGCTTCTCCGCGTGTTCGTCCCATGACTCCTGTGCTGCGACGGCGCACCCTTCGCACGCTTCGTGGCCCCATTCGGAGCGTCAGGTCGAGGCCCCACTGGCTGCGTTCGCATGGCGCCCCGCCCAACTTCGGCACACCCCTCACACGCTTCGTGCCCCCAGACGGAGCTCCACCGAAAGCCCCACTGGCTGCGTTCGCACGCCGTCTCGAGCCCTGTCCGGCGCACCCCTCACACGCTCTGCTGTCCCACGAGGAGCTCCACCAGAAAACCACACCGGCTGTGTGCGCGTGCCGTCTCAGGCCAATGTCCGAGCACGCCTCATATGCGCACCGTGTGCCCGCAGGGAGCTCCATTAAACCCAAGCAAGTCTTGGTTTTGAATATTTCGTGTGTGTGTGTGTGTTCTGGAATGGAACTGCCTTGTTTTAACCGCGCGGCGGTGAATCCCTCCAGCAACGCAGCGCAAGCCGTGGATTCTGATGTTAGCGAAGACGCCCGACGCAACATCCAACGGTATCTGATGTCAGGTCCAAACACAAACGCAACAATACTGGAGTGAACGTGTGGGGGCTTTCGAAAAAAATCAGAGAGCAACCGAAACCTGAGCTGATATCAGCGCGTGGGTGAAGCGGCATCAAGCGAAATCACTGTTATTGCGCTCGGTGCGCGCACAAACGCAAGGGAGATTTGAAGGACACCGCGGATGCCGTAGAACATGTATAAGCAACCGCTGAGGATGTCACACATGCAGCCATTATATGTTCCTCAGGTGCACGCACAAACGCAAGACATGTTGAACGACACCGCGGACACCTCAAAGAACTCATGAAAAGGAAACCTCCAGGAACCGCTCTGGAAACCGCTCGCGTTTGAAGAAACAGCTAAACGACAACTGTATGATCGGCCATACAATGGGGCCAATCCATACTAGGACATGCAACTTGCCATCGCTCAGACATCGACTCCACGTGCATTTGTCAGTTTCGTGCGTGCTTTTCTAGGCGGCGAGCCAGGGGCGAACTGAGAAGGAGAAGGCCTTCTCAGACGGCTCGAAGTCCCCTGGCCTTCTAAGAAATTTCTAAGCCTTCCCCGGAGACACGAACAACTTCTCAAAAAGCGCGATGGCTTTTGATAAGCCTCGCCGCCTTCTGAGAAAACCTTCTCCTTCACATTTCCCCACCTCGCTTGCCGCCGGTTTTCTGGCTCGGTGATCGACGATGCTTCGCGATGGTCCTCGCCAGAAAAAAATAAAACTCCCTGGCCGCCAACATGCTTCAGTACGCCGCACCCACCCCAACAGCGCCAAGGGGCCATGGAGCATCCCGATGTTAACACAGAGACTTCATACATACGAGGTGTTATACTTGTGCTTGCATTCTCGCTGTTTCGCTGTTGATGGGCTTCTGCGACCTCAGAACAACTCCAAGATCGCCCGAACGAGCAAGTGGACACTGAACAGCTCCAAGACCGCCACGTGCGCGCCCAAGAACGCGCCAAGAACGCCCCAAAGAGGCTCCAAGAGACGATGTGTCGGGCTCCCGCGGGATACGTTTACTTGCCCCCCCTTTTTAGAAGACCGTTCGGACTAACAAGGAGTTTGAATGATCTTGATCTTTCGGGCAGGCATCTCTGGGACGCCGTTGCGCCACCATGGCTTCAATACGTCAACTGATGCTCTGAAGTAGCCTCTGAAGACGGCACAATATAACAAACTATAGCCTCCACCGTGCCTCCAACCATCCCATGTGTCTGAACCCGCTCCGCTCGAGCGGACGAAGCGTTCTAGGTGGCACTCGATTGTTCCAATATGGCCCCATATAGCCCAAGATGACCCATAATACCGCGCAGGACAGTCCAACTTGGTGCAAGCTTGCACCAACAGTACCTTCTGAAGATACCACCAGTAGTAGAAGAAAAAACAAAAACACAGACAAATAAACTTTTGGCGCTCCGTGCGGATTTCTTGGGTTCGCGCTGAACCCCCCTCCCTGGCGCGCGGAGATCGCCAGGGGCGGATCCAAGAAATCCGTGTGGAGCGCCAAAATCTTATGTTTATGTGCTTTTTCTTTCTTCGAAATGAGCCAAATTGCCTCAAGCACCTCGCTGGCCATCGCTCGGACGTCCATTCCCTGTGTTTTCTTTGGTGTCGTGCGTGGTTTTTTCGCCAAATGGTCAAGGATGCTCCTCGATGGTCCTCGCCGTAGGAAAAACGCACACGTCCGAGCGGTGCCAAGCTCGAGTGCTTCAATTCTTTGGACGCCCGAGTTATCCGGGGTAACTCGGGTCCGGGATAACTCGGGTTCGGATTCCCGAAAAACGAACCCGAGTTAGCCCTGACCCGAGTTACCCCTGATGATTCGGGGCTCCGAATTCTGGTTGCCTTCTCCACGTTGGCGCGCGTGCTCCAGAGGCCTCCGCATGGTCTGGCGATCCCCCGAGGGAGCCCAGCCACGGGCCCGGAAGGGGGCTCCCCAGATGGCCCGGGAGCAAAAGCCCCCGAGAGCGCTCCGCGAGCGGCCTGCGAGGGCCTCCGGGGGCGCTGCTGCAGAACGCCTACCGTCTCATCCGAAGCCGCTTCACCTGGGTCGGGCGAAAGGGGGGGATAGCAAAGGGGGGGGTTGAGAATCAGGCTGATTTTCCCGGCGCCTCCCGGCGCCGGAGGCGGCCATGTATCGAGGAACGGGCCCCTCGGTGAGGCCGAAACCAGCTGCATGCAGCAAATTTCGTACCCCCGCCTTTCCCAATCCCCCCCTTTCGCCCGGCCCGATTCACCTGGACGAAATTGGAAGAGACGAGCTGATCCAGACGAAATTCGTCTGGACAAAGAATTCTTCGGGACGACCTCGTCCGAAGACGAGCTCCTCCGAAGGCGAAACCATCCAAAGACGGGGTCCACCGCAGACGGATTCGCTCGAGTAGTAATTTGGCCAGACAACTCCATCCGGACGAATTCATCCGGAAACGCGTTCTTTGGGATGAAGTCGTCGCGGAAGAAATCGGTCAGGATGAGCTGGTCGACCTCCTTTCGGGCTTGTAGGATCGGGAACGATCAAGAGTGGGGCGTCCAAGAGGGGGGGGGGGGCACAAAACATGACCAGCGGCATGTGCGCGGCCTAGGGGGGGCCCGGACACGCATTGAAATAAGAAGAGGCGCAGTGAAATCTGGGGAGATATCATGGCCCCGGCTATGCTACCCACCCCCCTGTCATCCCCCCCTCTTTGCCGCCCCCGAGTGTTGCTCGTGCGCTTACCTTATCCGGGCAGCTCACAGGGGCATCCTTCCTGGATGGGCGTGCGGAGATGCGTGAAGCGTCAGCAGTGCTCTTAGGGCACCACCCCAAATCGTCATGACCCCCCTCTGACACCTGCGGCAAGATCGCGTCGCGACAACCCTGGCGTTGTTTTTTTTTCTGGCAACGCGTGGAGCAGTGAGCCTTCCCTACCCTCGGGAGCGGCAAAGAGGGGGGCGTCAAAGAGGGGGGGGTGCAAATCATGACCGGCGGCGTGTGCGCGGCCCAGCGGGGGGGCCAGGGACGTGATGAAATAAGAAGAGGCGCCATGAATCTGCGGAAATATCATGGTCCACGTCATGATATCCACCCCCCCCTAGTCATCCCCCCCTCGTTGCCGCCCCCGATACCCTCCCCAGATTGCTCCATAATGGCCCATTCCGGGCCACTGCCGAAGTTCGACCCTGCACGCCAGCGGGGCTGTGACTACCTACCAGTCCACCCCAACCCAACCCGAAGACCCGAATTTGAGTCGAATTTCGGGTTGGGGGGGGGTACGGATTCCATGTGTTTTTTCAGTGTTCCCCGACCCCCCCCACTGGAAATCGAGGATAAATTTGGGCCTTCGGGTTGGGTTGGGGTGGTTTGGTGGGTGGTGAGGCTGGTCGCCGCTGCGTCGACACGATAGGAACGCACCGCTCGGCACCGCTCGGACGCCGATCTCCCGTGCATGTTTCGGTTTCGTGCGTGTTTGATTGTTTGCTCGATGGTCCAGGATGGTCCTCGGTGGTCCCCGCCGAGGAAAAAATGCACACGTCCGAGCGATGCCAGGACCGTAACCTCCCCCTAAAGCAGGGGGGAGGGAGGGGGGAGGGAGGGAGGGAGGGAGGGGGAGGGAGGGAGGGAGGGAGGGAGGGAGGGGGAGGGGGGAGGGAGGGGGGGAGGGAGGGAGGGAGGGAGGGAGGGAGGGGGGAGGGGGGGAGGGGGGCCAAGACAGCTCCAGCAGAGCTCCAAGAGGACTTCGACGCCCGACCGGGCGGCCCCAGAGACCAGGCCACGGCGAGGCCCAGCGGCGACCCAGAAGCTCCTGTGGGGACCACGCAGCCCCTTAAGAGGAGCCAAGAGCCCTTCATCCAGGCACTGGCAAGCGGAACACTCTTGGTCGGCGGGGCGAGAGCGAACCTCTTCCGCCAAAAGCTAGGCGGGCTACGCACAGCTATAATTAGGGAGACAGGGCACAGGAAGGCGGGGCCTCAGGCGGCCGGAGCGGGCGGAGCCCGGGGTGCAGGCGGTGCCGAAGATCTTGCACAGCCAGGCAAGCGGAACACAACAGGTATGAAGAACGCATCTGTTGCTCGCAACCGACGCTGACTGGCCACAGGATAGGCTCCAACGCTCCAGATGGCCTGTGAGAACCCCAGGACAAATCCAGCAGGTCCCAACAAGGCCCGCCAAGACGGCCCAATAACCATTCAATACAGCCCCATAACGCGTCAAGAGAGCTCCAAGACGGCCTCAAGATCCGACCAGAAGGCTCCAAGATGGCTCAATCGAGCCGCTTTGGGAGATATGGATCGAAATCCCACGCCCAAGACGGACCAAGACACCCAAAGGGCCCCAAGATGCCCCCGAGAGCCCTCCAGACGCACTGAAAGGGAAGAGGCATTGAGGAGGGAGGACTGAGAAGCGAAAAGGTGGAGGGAGGAACGAGGAGGAGAATATGCTGATGAGAAGCAAAGGGTGCCCGCGCCAGCTCCGACAGGACACGGCAGAGGAAGCGGGTCTTGCGTTTCTCTTCCCTGCTGCGCCGGCACTGCGGCGGGGCTTGCCGCAGGCAACTCGCTGAGTTCGGACAACGTCTGGTTCCGTGGCACTCCAGTGTGACCGCCCAGCATACGAGACGCTGCCGGATATGGCCGAACAGAATGTACTGTGTTCGAGCCTTTGTGGGCCCCGGAAACGGCAGGGCCGTTTTTTCACCTTTCCCACAAAATGTCAATTGACAATGGAAACGGCCAAAAACCGGTCACCGGCAACGGCAAAAGAACAGCTCCAGGATCGGAACTGGAGCCGGAAGCGGTCCAAAAACGGCGACGGAGCCTGTAAGACAACGGCGTCGGACCTTGCAACAAAAACGGCAGAACGGAACCGTTCAAAAGCGGTCCTGCCGTTTCCAAGGCCCACGATTGGGGGGCGGAAAGATACGGATACGTGTTGTCCCCGGACCTCTCTTGGGGTGCGTTCTGACCAGAATTTCGAGGCGAATCCAGCGGTGACAACGAGGATTCCCCAGGAGGACCAGGAAAGGCCGAAAACGAAGGGGGACAACACGTATCCGTATCTTTTTCTCCCCCGACACGAAGGTTCGAGCTGTGCTGGCGTCCGTCTGCGCAGCCCTCCTCCTGGCGGCAGCGGTGGCGCTGATTCCAAGCTCACCCCGCGGCGCAGGCCGCGCGCGGTGCCTCCGCCTCGCGCTCCGCCGCGGACATCACCGGGGGCCGCTTGTAGGCGTTGGCGTCGGTGTCGCCGACGACGCCGACGAAGAGGCGGTTGCCGAGCTTGAGGGCCTCACGGAAGGGGACAAGGGGACAATCCAGGTCTAGCATCCGACGGGACGGGAGCTAGCCGTGCCTCGGCGAGTGAGGCCGTGCCTCAGAGACGGGGCGGTGCAGGTACGTCCCGCACCCCCCCCCTTCAAGCGCGCACGGGCGCGCACGAGCCACCCCAACAACCGGTCCAGAGCAGCTCCGACGCGGCGCCGATGCTACCCTATAGACGGGCCGGTGGGCGCGGCTCACGACCAGCCAGGACAACGTCCCTGAACCACGCTTGACGGCGCCTCGATCAGACAGTGCGCCGCGGGGGACAATGCTAGACGAACGCCATAATCTGATACCTCGGCTGCTGCTTCTCTGGCTCGAGGTCAGACATTCACATGAGTGCCACTCGCCCAGGATGAACAAACGCATGTCTTAACGACCCGCATATTTCAAAGTCATACTTATGCATTCAAGCGCACGTACGCATGTACAGCCATACATGCAGGTCGAACTGCGAGGATGCACGTCGCGTGCGAGTGTAATCATACGCCTCACTGTAGAGCCGCGTGTATAAGGGTATCAGCTGGCTACCAGGGCCTGAGGCAGATGACATTCGAGCAAGCGCACGGGGGGGTACTGCTCGGAGTGTTGGGATGGATGATAAAAAAGCAAGGAGTCAGTTCTGTGCTCTACGATGTGGAAATTAAGTTTCGCCAGCCGCGCCCAAATCACACTGACAGCAGCCATCATACGAAGCGGGTAAGGAGAGATGCAAGAGTAGCCGAAGGGATTGAAGGAACGAGTATGGGTTGGTGGGAGATGGCGAGATTTGAAGAGGAAGGAACAAGAGGGACCGAGGGTGGGAACAAGCATCGAGTCTGAGAATGAAAGAATGCATCGACGGACTGTGACGAAAGAACGCAAGTCCAAGACGCCCTCAACCCACCGGCGAAGTGTGGCAACACCTTAGAGCACGAAGATCCCCTGACAACAGTGTTCGGCACTACTCCTCTGGAACCCCCTGGGACGCAAGAGAGTGTCGAAAGTTACACTCTCGGCAGCGACAGGGAAGACGCGGTCCACTGTGCCTGTGCGCGTCACAGCACTGGGCCACCGGGGGGCGCATGAAAGCTGCGACAGCGTGCATGCTTGGCAACGCAACGCTGAAGGATGATGCCACTCGTGGGACAGCGCTGGGCTGGACTCCCGTAGGACTGGCGACCAGTTCACGTCTGGCAGCTGCGAGGGAGGCTGGCGACACCCTGGGAAGCGAGACTTACTTACTTCCACTGGACCTCACGAGTCAAGGAAACCTGTCACACACGACGCGGGCGAGAAACACTGCGGGTCTGTTCGAGGTGGGCACTGAGTGCTGTACCACCCAGAGGCGCAGCACCATGGCGGCAACTGCAGCCTTGGCAGAGCACCAGGAAGGGGAATGTTGGTGGTTTGGATGGCCGGACCTGCTTATGGGGGCACACGTCGGTCGGAAGAAGTAGGTAAGAATTTGAAGTAGGAAGGCGGACTAAGTAGATTGGGTTCAGGCCCTCCCAGAGAGCAACACAGCACAACAGAAGCATATCGATTCTTGAAGTAGGAAGGCGCTTGAAGTAGATTGGGATCTGGGAATCCAGACATACCTACTTTCAACGACCAGCGTGTATGGGGGTACTCCACGTGCCCCCCCGCAGACAAGGCGGGGGCGGCATCTGCACGTCGGACAACACCGAGGGGAGAACAGTGCACGTTTGGGTCTGCCTTGGACCGAGCTCCGTTGGACCGTGGAGGGCAGGTGCGGCTGCTGGCAGCGCTCAGGGAAGCGAGAACCACACTTTGGGTCTGCGTGATGCCGTAATCGGATGGGCCCGCCCGAGGACACAGGAGGACGTTGGCAGCTATACTTCCGGCTGTACCCATCTACGCGACGGATGCAGTCAGAGCCCAAGCAAGGCCGCAGTCAGCTTGGGTACCCCCAAGACCGCATAAACGTAGCGACATTGGCAGACCAAGCAGTAGCTATGCTGGGTCTACGCAGGACCGCACTCCAAGACGTTCCCAAGACACCTCCGAGACGTCCAAGATGCCCCCAAGAAAGCCCAGCATGACCCAAAGATGCCTTCAAGACGGCTCAAGATCGACGCAAGACTGTCTGAGATGGCCTCAAGAAGGCCAACGAAGCCCCCAGGCTCCGAGAGGCGCTCCAGGAGAACCCGAAGAAACCACAGTTATTGATACATGACAGTGTTTTGAAGGATGTTCGACCTCGAAGGCGGCCATACCGCAGCCCAATATGGCCTCATGACGGTCCAGAGAGGCCCCCAGGACAGCATTCGAAGGCCAAGAGGACCCAAAGAGGCGCCTTGGGGCCCCCAAGAGGCCCCGCCAAGAGGCCCCAGGAGCCCCCCACGAGGATCCTCAGATGCCCCAAGAGGTCCACAGGAAGCCCCCAGGCCTTCTCTTGTTCCTCCTTATCCTCTTTGTCCTCCCTCTACTCATCATCTTTCTCCTCCTCCGCCTGGGAAACACCTAGCCCATAAACGTGGAAAGAAAACGGACACACGTTCGACCATACAGGCGTTTCCAAAAAGGAAGGGGGCGGCGGTGTTTCGCCGAATGGCGTCTTCGACCAGTAGCATGTAAAGCCAGACGGCAACATAGGAGGAAGAGCCAAACGTATCACAAGCCTGGTGGCCGAATATAAGCGCAAACGAGGGAGGAAACAAGGCCATGTATGGGCACACGTGCTCGGAGTTTGTGCTGTAGAGCCCCTGTGTGCTTAGCAGATTTGTATGAGAGTACGTGTTTTGTTGAGGCAATGTGTGTGGCCTGGCATTCCACTCCATCATATTCGGACCATCCTGGTCCTCGTACTTGTTGTCACCCCCTCTAAGACCTCGTACTGAAAGACATCATATCTGTATGTATGTATGTATGTATGTATGTATGTATGTATACATGGATATGTACACGAAGCGAAACACAACTGGTAGCTGCCTCCCGGAAAAGGTTCTTATGCCCTATGTGGCACAAGTCGTAGATGCCATCGCAGTACACGTTCCGGCACACGGTGAGGAGCGGCAGGTTCATGTGGACCGACAAATCAGTGAAAACTGCGATATCCATCGGCCCTGGACAGGGCAAAACAGCTAGTTGCCTGAATGCCAGTTCGAAGATAAGATGAAGCCAGGATGAGAACAAGTTCGGGTGGTGATAAATCGGGAATATCTGAATTCTGACGGCTCTCGAAAATGTTTCGGGCGCCGCGGCCTTTTCAGACCGTTCCAGAACGTACCGAAAGCGTTCCGGAACGCTCTGGAACGGATTCATCCTCGTCCTAGCCCCGTCCTCAAAAATATGTATCCCGAGGCTTGATGTCGACCCCGGATACCGCGGCTAGGAAACAAATAGTAATTTGAGCAATATGCGTCGGCTGCGGCCCGTCCTCGAGTACTTGTTTCCAATGCAATTTCGGAGGGGAGGAAAGGGAGCGAACACATCAGCACGATGACACACTCGGCGACACAAGCGTGCAGCCAGCGAGCTGCATCAAACGCCGTGCAAATGAAACGTCCAACCACGCAGGTGAGCAGTTCAGCGAGCGATGGCCTTTGTGATTCGCCTGAAGAGCTGGCACCACCTAGGCGGGAAAATGGGGGCGGATATGCAGGCAGTTATCAGCCAGTGGGACTGGAAGGCTCCACCTTGAGGGTGACGTGCGCTGCCAACTGGAAGAACTGGGGGATGGGCCTGACATTGAGGGAGGGCCGGTACGCACAAATCAGGCGGACAAATCCTGCCCCGCAGTCGACAACAGGAGCTTGAACGCCTGCCGCGGACCCGGCCGGTGTCTGCGGCTATTTTCCGCCAGCGTTCAGGAGCACATCCTCCCAAAAACATGTGGCTCTGTTTCCCTTTCGCAATCTGGGACTGGAAGCACAAGAGGTGGCACAACCACATCGCGAATACAAAACGCTACGCAGACCAGGAACACCGTACAAACCGACCTGCAATAGTCAAACTCATGCGATGAACCGTGGCCTGGACACACATTCGACAATGCAGCTGCTCTGCGTTCGTGCGGATATGCCTGAAGCCCCAAAAACGGCAAACGACATCCCTTACACGCGGCGCCACACGGGGGAACAGGAGGGAGGGGAGAGAAAAGAAGAGGCCGAAGAAAGAAAAAGGGGAACCAGGAAGCGCAGTCCGGGACAAGCACTCCGCCCCGGGAGCCCGCCCAAGGAACCCGCACCAACCCGCACTAGCGATACCCTGGGCAACATTGGCACACCAGTGGCTGTATCAGCTTTCGCCGAGAAGGCGCCAAGGGCAGACATGGGAGCGCGGGCCAGTATGAAGGGGGCCCTGGGACACACAAATAAACGCACACAAATGACCGGATTCCCCATCTTTTCCCATATGTTCTAGGCTTGTTCCCCCCCCCCACTTCCTATATTTTCCCATACTTTCCTGGGAGGGGACGATTTGTGTCTGTGTTTTTCCTTTCCCCTCCTGACAGTAGCGGCCCCCGAGACGGGAGCGGCCACGCGGCCCAGGCAGCCGGACATCTGCCAGCGCGCCCTGGCCGTGCCAGAGCGAAACAGACATTACTCAAGCGGTAGGACCCCGCATGAGCATCCTCTCGGCGAATCTGGACATGGCCCTCGCCGTCGTCCTCGTGAGTGTTGAGGCATCCTCGCTGTCTCCTCTGCGTCATTCTCCCCCTCGCCCCGGCGCAGGCTCTCCTCCCGCTCCCTACGTTGTCTCCTCCTCGCCCTCCTGTTTTTTTGTCACGCCCCGCCACCTCCTCCCTTTCCTGTTGCATGAGCGCGCCTGTCGATTTCCTCGGCGCCGTCTCTGCCTCCGCCAGCGCGGGCGCAACCCCGAATTGCCACATTGCGCCGCAGCCGTTGAGACAACGCCGCGGACTAGGCCGTCGGGGCTACCCCGCGAGCCGCCGGCGCGCGAGACCAAGCCGTTGGGACAACCCCGCGGGCTTCGAGCGGGGCGCCGCCGCGCTCAGGCGGGGGGCAGCACGAAGCCCAGCTCTGCCGCGAGCTGCTCCGCCCCCAAAAACTGCTGGCATCCGCCCCCGATAGCGTTAGACAAGCCCCAGTTCGGGCAGAACGACACGGCGACTGGCGCGGCAGACGCGCAGGGAAAACCACCGGACGCCCAGTCATGACGTGCTCTGGACATGATCCTCAAGGTCAATGCAGATTCAAGGTATGGTCTCGCACCTTCTTGTTTGCACATCAAGAAACCGATGAATGAGAATCCGAGTGCATATGAAAACCTTCGTGTGACACGCCCCTGAAGAAAAGGGGGCTACGACTGCACGGCCCACCGCTCCCTAGAAAGGGATGGCGGCGTATCGGCATGCAGCGTTCCCTCTGGCCCATGTCGTCGGGCACCTGGTCGTCAGCGTCCTCCTCCTCCGGCACCTGGTCGTCGTCGCCGTCCTCGTCGTCACCGTTTCCCTTCTCATCTTCCGCAAGCGAGCTCTCGTTAACATCAGCTGCGGGCCCCATAGGGAGGGGGCACCCGCCTGAGACTTCCTCGCAATTCACTCACAGACGAGGCTCTCGCCTGATACTTCCTCCACATTCAGGCCTCAGGAGCCCAAACTTGACGACAATTGCAGGTTTGAGGATGACCCGCCTCGGATTCGAACATTAGCTGCGGACCCTATAAGGCGGAGGCTCCGAGGCTCCTGCCTGACACCTCCTCGCTTTTCACTCACAGACGAGGCTCCCGCCAGATACTTCCCCCATATTGAAGCCTCAGGGACCCAAAAGTGACGACAATTAGAAGTTGTCCGATGACCCTCTCGCGTTCAAAGCATGAGCTGCGGGCCCCATAGAAAAGGGCCTCAGAGCTGAGAATGCCTCGCAATTCCCTCACAGACGAGGCGCCCGCCTGAAACTTCCTCCATATTCAGGCCTCATGGGCCCAAAACTGATGACAACTACAAATTGTTCGATGACCCGTTCGAATTCAAAATATGAGCTGCTGGCACCGTAAAGAAGGGGCTCCCGCCTGAGTCGTCCTCGCGATTCACTCACAGACGAGGCTCCCGCCTGATACCTCCTCCATATTCAGGCTTCAGGGGCCCACAAATGGTGACAATTACGAAATTTCCGAAGACCCGCTCGAGTTAAAAATAAAGCTGCGGGCAGCATAGGGAGGGGGCTCCCGCCTGACACTTCGATCACAAACGAGGCTCCCGCCTGACACTTCCTCCATACCCAAGCCTCAGGGGATCAAACATGAAGTGAGGACAAGTGCACGTTTGAGGATAACCCGCATCGGATTCGAACATGAGCTGCGGGCCCCATAAAAAGGGGACTCCCGTCTGAGACTTCCTCGCTATGCACGCACAGACGAGGCTCCCGCCTGCTACTTCCCGCATGCTCAGGCCTCAGGGGCCCAGCAATCACGACAGTTATAAGTTTTTCGATGACCCGCTCGGATTCAAGACATGAGCTGCGGAGCCCCCAAAGAGGGGGCGCTCGCCGTAGACTTCCTCGCAATTCACGCATAGAAGAAGCTCCCGCCTGATACTTCCTCCATATTCAAGCCTCAGGAGACCCAAATTGACGACAGTTGCAGGTTTGAGGATGACCCGCCTCGGATTCAAAGAGCATGAGCTGCGGGCCCCATAAAGAAGGGGACTCCCGCCTGAGACTTGCTCGTTATTCACTCACAAACGACGCTCCCGCCTGAGACTTCCTCCGATGATGAAGACGATGGTGATGGGTGATGGTGACGATGGTGATGTTGACGATTGTGGCGGGTGATGGGTGATTATGGTGACGATGGTGATAGTGATTAGTGAGGGTGTTCACTCACAGACGAGGCACCCGCCTGAGACCTCCTCAAGCTGAGCGTGTGTGTGAGCGATGTTGATGCTGCGATGATGATGTGAGTGTGTGAGTGTGTGAGTAAGAAGAGAGGGCCATCCTGTTCCTGCGCGGGGTGTCTAGAGCAGACAAGAAACCCACTCTGGATGTGGGGAGGAAATCCGCGATAGCGGCCGTCGCCGGCCCCGCGCCCGCCCCCCCCCCAGGTGACGTCGCGCTCCGCGCTGGCAGCGTCCGGGAATGCCTAGGGATAGCCAAGGCCACGTAGGAGCAGCGCGCAGGCGGCGATCTGCACCACAACGCATGTGTACACCACAGTGTCGCGTGCACCACAGCGCGCATGTACGCCGCAGCGTCTGTGCACACCGCAGCAGCCGCGTGCAGCGCAGCGCCTGTGTACACCACAGTGCTTGCGTGCACCACGGCGCCTGCGTACACCGCGGCGAATGCGTGCGCCGCAACGGCCGTGTGCAACGTAGCGCCTGTGTACATTACCGTGCTCGAGGGCATCGCAACGCCTGTGCGCACCGCGGCGCCTGTGCGCACCGCGGCATCCGCGTGCAATGCAGCGCTGGCGCACACCACAGTAAAGGAGCACGTCGGTGGGGATTTGCCGCGGACAACTGCGGCCGAAATCTATGGCAAGGCCGGGCAGTGACGACGCAAAGGCTTGTGCACCGAAATTGGCACTTTGGGGCGGCGGATTGACAACGCCCGGAAGGGCTGTGGC
Organism: Prorocentrum cordatum; assembly: GCA_963575745.1. Taxonomy (NCBI): domain Eukaryota; class Dinophyceae; order Prorocentrales; family Prorocentraceae; genus Prorocentrum; species Prorocentrum cordatum. The sequence continues at coordinate 88,732 of CAUYUJ010018638.1, forward strand.
TAGGACGCAAGGGTGCCCTCTGGACATCCGTGCGTCCTCGCCTGGCGTCTTCGTCGTGGCCGTCTCGTCGCCGCAGTCGTCGCGGGGTGGCCCCTTGCTTTCGTCGGTCCTGTGGCCCCCCGCGGGGGTGGTGTCCAAGGCAGCGGCCTCGGATTGCAATCGGAGGATAGCCCAAGTCGCTTGAAGGGTCCGCCATCAGGAACCGAAAGGAATCAGCAGGCCCTACAGTTCTCGGGGTGGAAGCCGCTCTCAAATTGACTCCGACCTCAACGACCAAAGGGTGGGGTGGGTAGGAGGGGGGGCAGGAGAGAAGGAGGCAGAGGAGGAAGGCTAGATGTGGCTGTACTGTCGCAGCGCTCCAAACTGCGAAGAGTGACCCACCCCGTCCTGACTCGCTCCCGGATCAGTATGAGAAGGGGGCCTGGCGGAGGCGGCGGCGACCATAGGATAATAGAAGCAGGTGAACGCCAAGATGAGAAACCTGCCAGAGAGGGGGTGTGCGGATGGGAAGGGAACGGGGGCCATGACCAAAACTGAGCGCTGAGACGTCGTGTCGATCTTGGAGAACGTCGAGCTTGGTCAGCGTCAGCCGACGGCCGACATGGACCATGACCAAGATCAACATCGACATGATCCCGCGACATCTTGTTCATGATCCCCGTGCTCTTCCCTCGAGAAAGGGGGCCCTCGGAGGAGGGACCGGGTCCGGGCCATGATATCCAGCCCCCTCTAGTCATCACCCCCGTCGTGGCCGCCCCCGACGAGGCAAGAGTAACAAAAAGACATCCCGGAACAGACCTCCCCCAGACGCCGAAAGAGAGGACTCTGGACCTCGAGCCCCTCCCCTCGGAGCGGGAGGCCGAGGAGCGGCCGGAGACCTCCCGCGCCGCGTTCTTGGCCCGACGCGGGGGGTGCGCCTGGGGAGGGGGGCGGGAGGCGACCGAGGGCCTGGGAGCAGGAAGCGCACCGCCACCACCACCACCACCACCACCGCCTGGGAGGGGGGTCAGGAGCTGGCGCGCGGGATGCGGGCGCGCACGATGTCCCGCGAAAGCGCCCGAACCGATATACACCACCACCACCCCTGACCACCCTCTGCCTCCATCTTCCAGGTTGATGGGCCTGTCTTCCACTACCACCACCATAAGTTGGAGGGGGAGGGGGTCCTCTTCCTCCTCCTCCTCCTCCTCCTCCTCCTCCTCCTCTCTTCCTCCTCTTCTTCCTCCTCCTCCTCGTCCTCCACCTCCTTCTCCCCATCCAGCTGATGGTGGTGGTGGTGGACAACGGGCCCACCATGGGTGGCGGTGGAGGTGCGCTTTTCCGTCTCCCTGAGCCGGGCAGTTGGCACAATTGGGTTTAGTGGGACCTGGTTCAGGGATGTGTACTGGGGGACGCCCCCCCGCCCCGGTCCACTGACCCGAACTGCCGCCACCCGACAAAGCACCAGCTACGGCAGACCTGGTCTAGTGCTTCTGGCCAGCCTAGGGGCTCCGGGGCCCCTGCTTGCCGGCCTGGAACAGATCCCTATCCCCATGATGGGCATCTCCTCCTCGCGATGCCAATCTTAGGGATCCCCTTATTTTCTTGTGGGCGCATCCCTAAGATTGTCATGGCCTTTTGGCGTGCCAATCTTAGGGATAGGGAGGAGGAGGAGGAGGAGGAGGAGGAGGAGGAGGAGGAGGCGGAGACGGAGGAGGAGGAGGAGGAGGAGGAGGAGGAGGAGGAGGAGGAGGCGGAGGCGGAGGAGGAGGAGGAGGAGGCGGAGGCGGAGGATAAGCTCGAGGCTGGTAACCTACCACCAGCGGGCCCGCGGGAGCGCGGGCTCGCCTCCGGGGGCCCGACGGGGGCGCCGCGGAGAGCATCAGGGAGGCGCCGTCCACGGCAGGAGCGGGGGCCCATGAGAACGGAGGGGGGGCGGTAACGGAGGATCGGGTCGGGCGAAAGGGGGGATAGCAAAGGGGGGGTTTGAGAATCAGCTCACGTAGCTGATTTTCCAGGCGCCTCCCGGCGCCGGGAGGCGCCCATGTATCGAGGAATGGGCCCCTCGGTGGGGCCCAAACCAGCTGCATGCAGCAGATTTCGTAACACCCCCTTTCCCAATCCCCCCCTTTCGCCCGGCCCGAGAGGAGAGGGGACGAGGCGGAGCGAGGGGGGGACGAGGAGGAGCGATTGTAGAGAGGGGACGAGGGGGAAACAGGGGGGAGCAGGGCGGACGGAGGAGATGGGGACGAGGGGGAGCGACTGTAGAGACCTCCCAGATGGGGTCGGAGCAGGTGGGGTCGACGGATCGCGCCGCCTCGCCGAGTCACCGGCGATGCATCGGCGATGCACGGGCGGTGCATCGTCGACGTTTGCGATGCATCGGCGACGTCGACGTGGCGCAAATCGGGCTGCACATCGAGCCGCATCGGCGATGCATCGGCGATGCGGCGCGATCCTCCGACCCCATCTAGGACGCCTCGAGATTGGGGAAGGGCGGATCCGCGTCACGCCTGGGGAACAAGTGAGACGGGGCAGGCCTTCTCAGAAGGCTCTGGGAAGCCCCCTGGCCTTCTGAGAAATTCCTTACGCCTCCCCCGCAGGTGCAGACGACCTCTTCAGAGGACCGGAGGGCTTCTGAGAAGCCCCGCCGCCTTCTCAGAAGGCTTTGTCCTTCTCATTTCCCCCCCTCGCTCGCCGCCGCAATGAAAGGAGAAGGAAGGAAGGTGGAAGAAAGATCAGGAACACCATCAAACCCACAACGACCGCAAACGGTACAACTGGTCGGGAGTCGGTTCTAAGCAACTGGTCGCAAATCCGGATCGGCGCTGCCCGTTCTGGTCGGGAGAACTGTAAGTGAGGCATAATGATCATCATGGCGACCATCGTCACCTGAGCAAGGAGAGGGTATAAACTTTGCTTCATCGCGCCAACCTCCCACCCGTATCACCACAACGCGTTGTCGTGTGTGTGTGGGTGTCGGGTGTGTTTTCTTCCTGGTCTTCAACTTCGGAGATGCGCTCCATTGACCACCACTGAACCAACTACACTGTTTTGATGGCGTAGCCCGCGTCTCGTGGGCACACGGAAATGCTGGCGGCGAGCGCCTGTAAATGCGCGGTGCCTGAGAGCGTGGCGCCTTCGATCGCGCCTTCGACCGTTTGCTCTTCATCTTTTCCATCTGCACAAGTGCGCAACAATGAGCTCTTCCGCGATCTGGTCTGGTGCCAGACGGCGCGTCGTGCTCAACGTCCGCCGCTGACAACAAATGTGAGCGCGTCTGTGTGTAGTTACGTGTCACTCCAATATGTCGCCTGCGCTCCTCCCCTCTTCTTCCCATCTCCCCTGCCACTCCCCTCCTTCGCGACTGCCCCCTCGCGAATGATGTTGCGGATCCCCTCTGGGCGGATCTGGTATCTCCACGCCGCACGATTTGGGCTGGGCGCGCGCGCCTCTTCGTACGACATTCATTCTGCGCCGCGCCGCTGCGAGCCCAGCCCCACTCGTAGAACATCACCCGCCTACAGTCAGAACTGGTAGGAAGGATGCACGGCAAGGATGCAAGGGTCTTGGACGCTCATGCCGAGGCTCTGAGAGGTGGACCGAAGATGGCCGAAGAGGCAAGGATGCAAGGGTACCCTTGGGAAATCGATCATCCTTACTGTCAATGTCAACTGTAATCGGCGGTGGACCTCCCTTTAGGAAACCACCTTGAATGAAAACGGCCTAGGACCGAAACCGACGGACCTGGACCCGCAAAAATGACGGCAGCGACGCCCTCTCGCGAGCCGGAAACGGCCAGTTCACTAATCGACGTGTCAGGGTAGGAGGTCGATCAACCTCCGACTGCAACGTTTCCCTCCCGGCGCAACGGTCCCAGGATGGCCCCAAGACCACCCCAACCACGAACCCACGGGCGCCCCAAGACGGCTGAACCATGCGCGGAGAGAGCAGGCCCAGAACGATCGAAACACTCCCTCCAGCGGCGCCAAGATGTCTCCACAAGGCCCTATCAGGCCCCAACAAGCCCCCCAAAAAGCACCACAGCTGAACCCCTGAACAAAATAAGCATTGAAAGACGTGAGGCGATTCAACGTCTCATTCTGTCCACGGCAAAGCCCCAGGACAGCCCCAGAGGGCCCGAACAAGGTCCAACAATAGCATCCAGAAAGCAGGAACACGACCCCCAAAACGGCCCAACGCCGCGTCGAAACAACTGCAAGATGGCTCCAAAATCCGCCCTGACGGCCTCAAGATAACTCCACCAAACATCCTCTGGGAAATACGGCAAAACAAATCGCGCCTAAGTCGGCCCAAGAGCGCCTGGCAGAACAAGCCTGCTCAAATCTCGGTGATGCTGCTCTGGAACGGTGGAGGGCTCAGCCGCAGGCACACGGAGAAATACACAAGCGAGCAAACGTTCTATGGTAGGTCGCCAACGGCCCCGACCATGTAGCTTTTGGAACGAAGAACTCATCCTCCTCCTCCTGCTCCTCCTCCCTCCCAAACTGATCCCCATCGTAAGCCACATCTGCATCCACACCCCTATCCTCCTCGTGTTCTTTTGTCATCCTCCTCTTGTAGGTCGCCCACGGATGTAACTCGCGACCCGCCATCTTGGACAGGATGAGATCGGAAGTGACCAAGGACATGAAGAGTCCTTGCCCCAACGGGCACAGTCTCTTGCCGCGTCGCTCTCCCATCCCAGGGAAGAAATATCGAAATGAGGAGGCCCACGCAATGGCCCTCCCTCGTCCCTGATCATCACGACCTCGGTCTCTCTGGCCCTCGCTCGAACAACTGCCGACCGTGTTGACCGCACGACATACTACAGACCGCACGATTCACTCATTAGGCCTGACCCCCCCCCACACTAATCTTATTGCAAACGGCGTTAGGGCCGCTGGCGGTGGAACCGCCATGTCAGCGTGCAGTACGCCTCAGGACATTCTGAATTTTATTGCAGATGGCGTTGGGGCCGCTGGCGGTGGAATCGCCATATTAGCGGGCAATAAGCCAAAATACATACTGTACAAATACCGTGTGGACGAGAAACACGTCATGGTGCGATTGACTCAAGATACTGGCGTTCGGGGATTTCCCAAATTCGTCTCTAGCTGCGTGAGACAGCGGGAAATCCTGGAAATCTTGAAACGAATCATTATCATGCCTTCCTGCTCCTCTGAACCGTTGATGTGGTCAGCTTTCAGCTTCTCCTGGGACATTGTCTTTTCGCTCCCAGGAGCTCTCGCGCCAGGCCCGAATGCAGCACAATCTGCCAGAGCTAAGTACCCACGAAGCTCGCTGATTCGACTGCTGCCCACCTCAAAGGACCACGTCACCCAACACCCCGAACACATAAAAAAAACGTCGTGCAATGATGTGCAGCCGGAGCGCGGCTACGAGGACACGGCCCAAGCGTCAAGACCACGTCAAGAACCAGCCCCGAGCAAAACAAAAACGTCTTGCAGTGATCTGCCGCTGGAGCGCGGCGACGAGGACACGAGGTCCAAGAACGCAAGTGCCTTCGCTGACGGCCAGGGGGCCCACGGAGATACCCTGGACGAGGCACGTCCCCAAATGGACAGCACGAGCACGAAGGGCATCAAAAATCGCTCGTACCGGATCTACGGAGGACCTTTGGCTGACCCATCACGCCCTTCTCCGCATCGAATCCGTGTCGAATCCGTGTCGAATCCATGTCGCACTCGACGAATCCGCATCGAATCGACGTCGAATCCACGCCACGTCCGCGCTGAGTCCGCATCGGGCCCGCTTCGGGCACAAGAGAAGAGACCAATGTTTCGGACAGACGAGGTCCCCCGACGATGCGACGTACGATACCCGCCCAAAAACTAAAGCTGATCATTTAATTCCGAGCCACCTGTATGGTGTCTCCAGAGCGGGGGGCGATTTAGGCCACTCAGCTGCACACGATGGTGCCATCGGTGGTCCAGCGGAACCGCGCCCCTGCGAGACTCCAACCCACTGTCCCGTGCATCCTGGGCGCCCTGCTCCGCAGACCCCTGACGCCTCGCTACTGAGCGCGTCCTCTCGTACTTCTGTCACCTTTGGTCTGTCCGTGCAGTATGGGATTACACTCTTTGCTTTCCCATGTGTCTCTCCGTCCTCCTCTGCCCCTCTCCCTCTCTACACGTACGTATATGTATGGATGCCGTCATACTGCACATTCGTATGCATGCATGTAAACCACGCGCGCGCTTCGCGCGCTTAGGTCCTAGTCACAGCTGCACTACGTGTTGCGGCTCTTGCTCTGGCTCGTCTGATCTGCGGCGCTGCAAAGCCCGCCGCGTGTGGGCATGGCAGACCCGCCTCGCCTCCCTCCCCCTCCACCTCACTACTCGTCGTCGCCTCCTTCTTCTCCTCCTCCTCCTCCTCTTCTCATCCTCCTCCTCCTCCTTCCCTCCTCCTCCTCTTCTCTCCTCCTCTTTCTCCTCCTCCTCCTCCTCCTCCTCCTCCTCCTCCTCCTCCCCCTCCTCCTCCTCCTCCTCCTCCTCCTCCCCGCGCCTCTGCTTCTGCCTCTGCTCTCCCTAATCCCTTATCAGATCATCCTCGTTACTCTATTTTCACTCCTCCTCGTTCTCATCCGTTTCCTCTTCCTTCTCCCCCTCTTCCTGATCTCCCTGTTCCATGTTCTGTTCATCCCCCCCCTCCTTTTTCTCGTGTTGCAGCTGAGGCTCCTACAGGGCTTCCAGGAGGGTCTCCTGAGGCTCCCACAGGGCTTCCAGGAGGGTCCCGGGCCCAAGCAGGATGGCCAGGCGAGGGAGTCAGGGCTATGGTGTCAGGCCCTGGGCGTGGTAAGGCTGGGGTGATTGAAGACGGCTGGGAACCCTACAATCTCAGACGCGCTCTGAGTCGGGCGAAAGGGGGGGATAGCAAAGGGGGGGTTGAGAATCAGCTCACGTAGCTGATCTTCCTGGCGCCGGAGGCGGCTATGTATCGAGGAGTGGGCCACTCGGTGGGTCCGAAACCAGCTGCATGCAGCAACTTCCGTACCCCCCCCTTTCCCAATCCCCCCCTTCCGTCCGGCCCGAAAGGAAGAGAGCACGAGGCGCGTCCGTCTGTGATGACATCCCGCTTGGTGGTGTGGGCCTGGATGATGCCCCAGCGGAAGTACGCGCTGGCGCCCCGCACGGCCATGATCATCGCCAGCTGCCTGCTGGTCGACGCGTGCTTCGCCCGACCTGCCCCTGCCACCCCTCCGACACGACGAAGAACAAAGGCGAGACCGTCGAACTTGCGGAAGTCCGCGCGGACCTCTTGGATCGGTGCCTCGACGGCGAGCGCGGGGGGGAATCGGGAAGGCGGGCCTTCTGTGAAAGGCTCGGAAGTTCCCCGGCCTCCCGAGAAGCCCCGCCGCCTTCTGCGAGGGCCTTCTCCTTCCCCCTTCCCCCCCCTCGCTCGCCGCCGAGCAGAGGGGGTGGGCGAGCTCAGCGCGGGGCCCTCGTCGGGACCGTCGGGCGCCCCCCCCCCCCCCCCCGCCTCGCGCCCCCGCCCTCCTCTCGGAGGAGGGCCAGTCGAGACGACATGGAGGGCCGTTCGCCCGTTGACTACAAGCACGCCGCATCTACACCGTGCCATGTTTGGACTCCCTTCGGCGGCGAGCGAGGGGGGGAAGCGAAACGAAGAGAGCGTTTTTCAAAAGGCCGCGGGACTTCTCAGAAGTCCTCGCGACTTCTGAGACGTTTTTTGTCTTACTGAAAGGCTTAGACATCTTCTCAGAAGGCCGTGGACAACCGAGCCTTCCGAGAAGGCCTTCTCCTTCTCCATTACCCCCCGGGCTCGCCGCCGCCGATCACTTCATGCCCCGCTCCAGCAGGGTACGGTGCATACTTTTGCGGCTCGGGGCGACCGAGAGGCTGGGGCGAGGATCGACGACGCCGTGGGAGACGCCAGCGCGGCACATGGCACACGAGTCGCCCGCGGATGTGAGGCCCCCCGGAGGCTTCCCGTCATCATACAGCGGGCCAACATTCAGGGGAACGTAAGACCTGGGTACAGGTGACTCGAAAATCCCCGACGAGGTCGTCAAAAAAATGACGAGGCCGAGCCTGCATTTTGACGAGGCCTCCCGCTGCAGACATCCCACGAAACTCCTCCTCGTCAAAATCCGAGGCGCGGTCGTCAAAAAAACGATGGCGAACCCGAGTCCTGGCAAACCCAGGTCTTACGCTCCCCCGAAACATGAGGCTGGCGAGCGTGTTCCTGCTCGGCCTTCCGGCACGATAGGGGCGGGGTCTCTCTTGACGGTCCTGGGGCCCGACGAGGGCCCCTCCTCCTCCTCCTCCTCCTCCTCCTCCTCCTCCTCCTCCTCCTCCTCCCACTGGCCGAAAACTTCCCCTCTCCCCCCTTCCGCGAAAAAAAACACTGTCGTGGATGTCCGTTGCGACGCGAGCATGTCTGGGGCTCACACTCGTTAGGGTGCACGCTCTCTTCCTCGGCACTTCGACTCTGGGCGGAAGAAGAGGGGGGGTTGGGCTCTGGGCCTCTGCTTGGTGCGGCTGTTTGCAACAGTGCGTCCTATTGGGGGAAACTCCTCCTGCTTGAAACCGGCACCAATTTTTTGGAGGAGCAAGAGATAGGAGCGGACCGCGATAACATACCCAACTCGCCTCGCCCAGCGTGCTGGCAATTATCATGTCCGTCGCAAGCCTGTCCTACGAACGTGGCAAAAACGCCAGTCGGGGAAGACGGCTTCGGGCCTCGCCACGTTTACGTTGCTGCTTACTGTAGGCGCTGGCTGGAGCGGACAAATCCTGCCCCCCCCGGACAGACAGACGCAAACAAAAATGACTACCTGTGGCGATGATTGACCGGGCGAGCGGTCCAGGAGGAGAAGAGAGGAACCAAAAGGCGAAACATATGGATTAGCCCTAACACGTACTATCCCCTGGCCTGCCAAACTATTGTTCGACAGACCCGTATTGAACGGCCTCGACGGCCAGGCAACACATTCACCTTGGCAAGAGAAAGGAGGGAAGGGAAGCAAGAGGAGGAGGAGGAGGAGAAGGAGCAGGAGGAGGAGGAGGAGGAAAAGGAGAGAAGACGAAAAAGGTCTGACTGTATCTGCGCATGCAGTGAGGAAGAGGGAGGAGGAAGGGAGGGAAGAGGAGAAGGGAAAACCACGATGCTCAACTCAGGTGCGCCCTATCAGGATGCGGAGGTCGCGGCGGGAAGCCGCCCCCACCTTGAACGCCTGCAGCCAGGCGTCGCTCGTGTCCGTCACCGAGCTAGCTGCATGAAACTGGCTTTTCCGGCGCCTCCCGGCCCTGGGCGCGCCGAGGTATTAGTATGGAGTAGAGCGCCCAGCGGCGGGGCCGAGACCAACTGCATCCAGGAACCGTCGTATCCCCCTTTGCCAATGCTCCCCTCTCGCCCGATCCTCGATCCTCGTTCTCCTTCGCCTCACCTCCGCCTTCTCCATTGCCTCCCCGCCCGGGATCTCGAGCCCTCCCGTCGTGGGCCCCCGGAGGTCCCCCGTCCGGGGACCAGGCAGGGCCCAGAAGAAACAACAAAGGACAATCAACCCGCAAAGGAAGGATCCGCGATGAGGCTGCCAGGGCCCTGGAAGGCCACGCCGAAGCTTTTCTTCGAGCGGGGCGCGGCCAACGGAAGCGGCCAAGGATGGGCCGGGGAGGCAAGGCTGCGAGGGCACTCCAGATCTCGTAATAAAAGGGAGGGGGTCTGGACCCTCCAAGACAAGCCATTTCAGACCCCCCCCCGTGGGAGAACCCTCCAAAACATCGTCCCCAGACCCCCCCAGTCCCTCCAAGATGGCCTGGAAGAGACCCCCCCCGAAATGAGACCCCCCTCCCTTTATTACGAAATCTGGGGTACCCTTGGGAAGGTTGCCCATGCTTACTATGCGGGCTGGCTGCCAGCTTCAACCCCAAACCTCGGTCCGAGCAGAAGCAGTTCCCCGTCAAGAGATGGGTCCTGAGGGACACGGTTCCCAACTTGTGCCGCCGATTCGGCCTCCCAGGGCCCAAGGGATCGTCAGGGTAAAAACCCAGGTGGGGACAGGACCCGCTTCCCTCAAGCACCCCTCTCCCGCAAACTCTGGGTTTCTTGACGAGCGGGGGGGGGGGGCCGACGCCTCGTCGTCGCGCCGCGACGGGGGTCGGAGCGCCTTCGGCGCGCAGTGGCTACCCGCGACGGGGGTCGATGTGGGGCTGTCGGCGGGGGTGACGCCCCCCCCGACGCTTATCAAGAAGCTCGGAGTACCGAAAACTCTCCATTGAGTTGAGGCAGATCTGGAACATCTCCCCAGGATGCTACGAAATGCCAACCTGGGACTTTCAACACTCAACCCTGGAACACTTCCAGAGTTGACGGCGCAATCCACGGTGGCCACAAGATCGCTGGCCAAGAACACCAGCCTCTTCGCGGAAAGCCCCAGGCTCCGTGAATATACCCGAAATGACGAGCATTCCAATGTGGAGAGCCCAAGTATGAAGAACTGATGGGCCAGGTCAATCAATATCGAATTGGAAATCAGGTACATCGGATGTGCGTCGCATCAAACTTCATCGGCACGGAGTCGGAATCGAATCGGTCGCACCAGGACGCACAACAACGTCATCCAAACATCAAGCCGCATCGTAACGTCGGAATACCGGACCGAACTGGCTTGGGCTGGCCATGGGCGCTTGGCTGCTGGCTGAGCCTGCAGTCGGCCCGTGTCACGAGGCTGCGCGGTGCGGACGCAGGGACCCCGGACGCCCAGTTCGGAGCCTCTCGAGCGGGGCGCGGCCAACGAAAGTGGCCAAGGGTGGGCCGGGGAGGCACGGCTGCGAGGGTACTCTTGGGGTTGACTGTATCCCCCCTCTGCCCATGCCCATGCCTACTCTGCGGGTTGACTGTATCCCCCCTCAACGCTGCCCCCGGGGGATGTGGACGATGGGAAGGATGGGGAAGGAGGAGGCACCATCTCAGCGCGGCCCCCCCCACCTTTTCTGAAGGGGTTCTTCGCGAGGACGCGGAACACGGCGAAGTACTGCAGCGTCAGGTAGGCTGCACGGGCCGGGTGCATCGTCGCAAGGTAGCCTACCGGGTCTAGGCTCAAGTACGCCACAGCCAGCCGCCAGCGCCGACCGATGGTCAGCGCACCAGTACGGCGCGCCGAACGCGATGATTAGAAGAAAAACGGCACAAACATAAACTTTTGGCACTCCCCGCGGATTTCTTGGATCTGCGCTTGACCTCCCTCCCTGGCGCGCGGAGCGCGCCAGGGGCGGCGCCCGAGGCGCCGCCGGGGAGGGCCCAGCGCGGATCCAAGAAATCCGCGCGGAGCGCAACAGTTTATGTTTATGCAGGGTTTTCTTCTTCTAATCATGGGAAACTGTTGGACAGCATCCATGAACGTCTCCGCCTTCTCCCTCTGCTGTTCCTCTCCTGTACCCGCCGCCCGCCGTCACCCTCCCACCCCTTCGCTGAACGCGGGGTATTGCGGGAGTGTCTTTCCAGAGGGACGTCGGCCATTCTTGACCTTCGCTCGGCAGGCTGAGTCTGAGGAAGGCGAGCTGAATGAGCCAGCACCCGACCTTCGTGCCATGCCCGAAGCGTTGCCGGTGCAGCTGCGGCGGAGGCAGGGGCCACCCTTCCTCTGGCCGCCTCCTGTCACTCCCATCCTCCACGTGTCCCTGCTTTGCGATCCCCCCCCCTCTCTGCCCCCCCCCGCTTTCTCCGCGCCCGTGGTCGTGTCGTCCCTTCGTCTGTCGTCCCTCCCATTTTTGCCACTGGGCTTAAGTCGGGCGTGTCCCCCTACAGGCGGATTGTGGGACGAAAAATAAACAAGACACGAACGATGCCCAAGAATAGTCAAAAAAGCAAGTTTACAAAACATCGTCCCCAGACTATGTTTTGACTATTTTTGAACACCCCTCCTGTAGAGGGACAGGCCCGAGTTAACGCTGGGCTCCTCTTGCGCTGGTAGAATTTGTGTCCCTGCTCTGCTCTGGCGGCGCGGAGGTCACGGCAGGCCGAGGAGGGAAGGAGGCATGGGGGAGGCAGCGGGATGGGGTCTAGTAGGAGCCCGGCCACACGAAGCCCTTCACAAGAAGCCCAACTTTGAGACCCGAGGGCGTCCATCGATCTCTGGTGTGGGAGCGTCACGCTCCCCATTACAAAACCATCGAAGCCCAGGAAACCCAGGACACCCTGGATGCAAGCAGGGTGTTTCTTGGCATGGATTCCCACTGCACGAGAGGAAAGGCCCTGCCGCCATCACCTTCCCAGGGCTCTGTGCTCGAGCCTTCCGAGGCCAACTGCTCGATCGTGCACCAGGGGCAGCGTGCAGGAGAAGGGGCGGGGTCAGGAGTCGAGCTGGCGGAGGCAGCGGTGGACGAGGAGCCCACTCCAACAACTGCCAGGACGTACAATCGAAGCGCTGTCAGAAGGAACCCTACATCAGGAACGAGGCCCCTTGTTCCACAAGTGCAATTTCGATTTCCGATGGAAAACCGAAGGACAACCTAAGGAAACTGTAAAACAATTGAGAAACACTGAGCCCCTCCCCAACGAAAAGGGTTCCTTCCTCAGCGGCCCGACTGTAGTCCTGCAGACCTGAGGCAGGTTGGCTGTCGCCTCGCAGGACATCGGGGATCTTCCCACACGCGCACGCTTCGGGCGCCGCCGCGTGTGTTTTTAACAACGGATCTGCAACTTCCTGCCGCCTGCCTCCACCGCGTCACTACGAGAAGGCCTCTCGGGTCGAGTGGCGGCATGCGGCTTGGCTCTCCTCCACAAGCTCTGGGGGTCCCGCAGGCCTGGACTGGGACCCCCCCCGCTGCCAGCCGACTACTGCCTCGCCAACTCGATGCACACACGGCTTCCAAGGCGTCCGTCCCCCCCTGCCTCCGGGGCTGCCTTTCGGAGAAGCGTCGGCTCGGCGAGATACTAGAGCAGAACCCCCAAGTATGACCTCGGTGGCAGCGCACATCGCTGGAGTGCTCCAAAACAGTCGAAGAGAAGAATGGGATCCCGAACGCGTGATTAGGGGGCTATGAGGTGCAAGCGGTGAGGAGGATGCCGAGAACGAAGATCCCCAGATGACCTCTCGTGCTGTCCTCGCACAAGATAGCCATCTCTATGACCGCATGTATCATTCCCAGGATGTTTGAGGCTAGACTGGTAGGTCCTGGGCGAGCCTGATATCGGGTTCCAAAAAAACATGAACCAAACACAACTTGAACACGTTCCGTCGAATTTCCGCCGGCGGAAGCGGCCTCGTTCTTCTTCCGCCACCTTCCGCCGAAGAAGAGATACCAACGCCTTCGATTCACAAAGGCGAAAGCCTTTCTCGAATGCTTTAAATCCAGATGTTCTGGAATTCCGGAATCGCCCACAGGGCCTCCCGAGAGGCAAACAGTGTCCTTCGACGGGCAACACATCGTTCCGACTCCGTCCAGCATCACGGTGTTCCACTTTCGTCATGCGCTCCTTTCTCATGAACCTCAACCTGCTCCCTCCAACTTTCTGCTCCAACTCTTTCCTCTCTCCTCTCTGCTTCTCCTCCTCCTCGGCCTCATGGTCCTCATCCTGTTCCTCATTATCCTCTTTTCTTCTCCTACCGGATGTGGCTCGGCCCGGGCCCCGGGCTGTAGAAGCTGGACAGCATGTCGATACCCAACACGATGCGTATGCACAACAACCCCGCCGCCCATGAGATCAACTCCCCAGGGCCAACTAAGATGTACCTGGAAACAGAGGGCACAAAGGAAGCACAGCGGACAAGAACCAACGACCATGCCGACCTACGTAGTGCAAAGCATGACCGCACCCTTGGACCGCTGAAGATGCGCCCAACACCCTCCTACCACACATGCTGGACGAGTGACCCAAAATTCCCAGATCGGGCTTCCTCAACTTCTCCGCGTAATCGTCTGAATCTTGGTCTCCCTCGCGACACACTTCATAGAAGAGGCACGCTGCGTATATAAGGGTCGAAGGGCGCGGCAGGGGCGGTGCAGGGGGAGCCGCCAGTGGGGGTCCAACGCCAACCCAACCCGCATGGACCTGCGAACATGCATGTGTATGCATGTTTGCGTATCTGTCTCTTCCAATTCATCGAAAACCGTCCGGTAAGATACATAACAAGCTAGTCTTAGTGGCACCACGCGCGCCCTGCGGGGCGGAGGTCACGAGAGGAGAGAAAGCGTGAGAGCCAACCGTACAGGCTACCAGGGAACTAAACGGCACGCCCAATAATGTCGGTTCCAACAGAGCGGCCCTCGAATGTGATGTCGCAATCTTCATATCTTTTTTAGCTGCGACTGATGAATCCAATCATGCACAAAGTACAGGGGGGAATCCTAAGACTGCCTTGACGCGAGGCTCAATGTTTGCCCTGCGAGCCCGGGGTCACCTCAGGCCTGCCTCGCGCGTGAAAGCCGAATAGTGCTTCAGGAGAAACACGAGCTGGAGAGATTGCACGCAGTACCACTGTGTGTCCAAGTCCTTCTCCTGGGGGGCACCGTCAGATGGAAAAACATGACAAATGAATGCGCGCATGCTCTGAAAACTGGGACGACACCAATCGCACTTCTGGGGGGTGTCTCACCGACGCTTCCGAATGCAACAAACGGCAACAACTTAGACAGCGGCTGCAATGCCGTGACAATAGTAAACGATTGCATGTCTCTCTTAGTCCACATCCGTGACTCTCCGTGAACCTGGAACTGGCTGGCCATACAGCCAAGGCGATCGGCGCCCCGCGAAGTGGGCTTGGGTCGGGGGATGGGGCATGACGCACGAGAGAAACTGAGCGCCACGGGGACATCAACATCGGCTTCGGCTCGTGTCGCCTGCGCGGGTGCGAAAGAGACCCCTTCCGTCCTCCTCTGGGCACGTCCAGATTCTCCTCCTCCTCCTCCTCCTCCTCCTCCTCCTCCTCCTCCTCCTCCTCCCCCTCCCCTCCCCCTCCCCTCCCCCTCCTCCTCCTCCTCCTCCTCCTCCTCCTCCTCCTCCTCCTCCTCCTCCTCCTCCTCCTCCTCCTCCTCCTCCTCCTCCTCCTCCTCCTCCTCCTCCTCCTCCTCCTCCTCCTCCTCCTCCTCCTCCTCCTCCTCCTCCTCCTCCTCCTCCTCCTCCTCCTCCTCCTCCTCCTCCTCCTCCTCCTCCTCCTCCTCCTCCTCCTCCTCCTCCTCCTCCTCCTCCTCCTCCTCCTCCTCCTCCTCCTCCTCCCTCCTCCTCCTCCTCCTCATCCTCCTCCTCCTCCTCCTCCTCCTCCTCCTCCTCCTCCTCCTCCTCCCTCCTCCTCCTCCTCCTCCTCCTCCTCCTCCTCCTCCTCCTCCTCCTCCTCCTCCTCCTCCTCCTCCTCCTCCTCCTCCTCCTCCTCCTCCTCCTCCCCTCCTCCTCTCCTCCTCCTCCTCCTCCTCCTCTCCCTCCTCCCTCCTCCTCCTCTCTCCCTCCTCCTCCTCCTCCTCCTCCTCCTCCTCCTCCTCCTCCTCCTCCTCCCGTGCCCATCACCTGCGCCCCGAGACCGTCCCACGGCTGCCCCGTGGTTGTCCCGCGAGTGCCCCGCGCCCGGCGCGTGCGTCCGCGAGTGTCCCGGGTGGTCACAGAGACGGCTCGATCGTTTTGAGCAGGGGCCGACCGTCCCGGCATTCCTAAAGGGCCTACCACGACATGATCTTAGAACCCCAAAACAATCTGAGAACAAAAGCAGTGTTCTTAGAGCATAAACCCGATGCTTTAAAACAAGACAGTCCAAATCAGAAACGTTCAAAGAACATTTCGTGGAAACCAAAAAAGGTTCTGAGAACATTGTTCGGTAGGCCTACAGGCACGCCAGGACGCTGCGCCACTGCTTGATGGTTAGATACATGGATTGTCCACGAGAGCCCTGAGACTGCCCGAGGGACCGGCTGAGACGGTCCAGGAGAGCTCCAAGACCCGCCCACACGTCGCACGAAGGGTCCAGCCAGACCTTCTTCGGGAGAGCTCCGCGTAAAAATGGCGCCAGAGAATGCCCTGAGACCTCCGACGGGCCCTCGACGGGCCCCAACGGAGCCGAAAGAGGATCATCGCAGCAAGCTTCAGAAAGAGGAGGGAGGAGGGGGGGGGAGGGCGACAAGGAGAAAGGATGAATGAAGAGGAGAAAGAGGGTGGGGACAAGGCAAGGGTGTTCATGATCCACGCCACATCAAACATGACACCGGACTTGAGCGGGTCTTAAACTCCTATCCTTCGTTTGTCTCTTGGGCTGCTCCGTTGTTGAGTAGGTTTCGGAGCATAGGACACACGTCAGCACACGTACGTCTATACATGCATACGTCTATGCATAAATACCTACACATGTATGTACACGTAAACAGCATCTAATGTTTATGTACTCAGACATCTGGATCAACATTTACGCTGTACCTGATTAAAGCCAACATTCATGCTATGTTTACACGCAACCACTTGGCCAGATTGCTAGACAACGCCGATACCAGACCAGCCAAGAACGCCGCAAAAAGGCCCCACGATAGCTCAGCAAGGTCTCTAAAGGGACCCAACACTGCGCAAGACAGCCTCAAGACGGCCGAGAGGGCGCAGAGACGGACCAAGAGGGCGCAGAGACGGCCCAAGAGAGCTGCCCCACGACTCCAGGGCGCGCGAAGACAGCCCCCAAAATATCCCCTAGCCAATGCTCGCACTTGGGGGGTCTTACTTGTGATGCTAGATGCGCGAATGCATGGCCGCGCCAAAACTTCGGCTGGTGCTCAACCGCGGGCGCCTCGTGGGCGCGCACTGCGCTGTGTGTGACGGGTTTTCCGCCAGCGCCCGCCCGCGGGCGCCTCGTGCATGGAGGGTGAGTCGGGTTTTCGCCTACTGCCCGATGGTGGGCGCTTCGTTTGCGCCACCGGCCGGGCACTGCATAGCTCGACCTGCGCAGCTTGCACCACATAACACACACCGAATAGCTTGCACGACGATCTGCACCACAGAGCTTACACCGCATGGCTCGCACCACATACATAGCTTACACCATTCAGCTTGCGCCACGCTTCTTGCACCGCACAGTTTGCACACACACACAGAGCTTGCACGATGTAGCTTGCACCATGTAGATCTTATCTCACAACTTGCACAGCACACTTTGTACCGCATAGCTTGCACCACATCGCTTGCACCACACAGCTTGCACTACACAGCTTAGACCACGCAGCCTGCGCCACATAGCTTGCACGACATAGCTTGTACCACAGGGCTTGCACCGCATTTCTTGTCGCACCTCCTAGCTTGCACCTCATCGCTTGCACCACTTGTCTGGCACCTCCAAGGTGCATTGAGTCATCTTTTCCGGTCCAGGCTTGCAAACAGTTCTCTCGGTTCTTCAAAATTTTTAGCTTCCCATGCCCTTCGATCGAAGGTCCGTCCACTTGCGGCCTTCGGGGCCCCACGGGGCCCCGACAGGGCCCTACCATAGTCTGCCTCCCAGGTGGGTTCCTGGGGGGGTCCCGGTGTCTTGACCCCCCCCTGGGGCGTGGTCCCCCTGTGGACAGGGGGAACTCAGGGCCCACCCCGTCCGCTCCTCCCTGCGGACGGGGGGGGCCAGGGGGTGGTCCCCCCCTTGGTCAAGGGGCAACTAGGAGGAGGAGGAGGAGGAGGAGGAGGAGGAGGAGGAGGAGGAGGAGGAGGAGGAGGAGGAGGAGGAGGAGAGGTGGGGGAGGAAGAGGAGGAGGTAGAGGAGGAGGAGGAGGAGGAGGAGGAGGAGGAGGAGGAGGAGGAGGAACAAGGGGACGACCACCACCGCTCGTCCTCTCGGACCCTCCTCCCCCCGGAGGCACCCTCCTCACTCTTCTCTGCTGCTGCGTGTTGCTGCGTATGTTCACACATGCCTCCAAGAGGCTTCAGATCCGCTCAGAGGCGGCTCCAACTGACCACGGAGCTTTCCAAGAAGTCCCCCGAGAGGCGCCCCACCAGAGCCCAAATGGCTCACAAGAGAGCCCCCAAAAACGACTCCAGGGCGTCAGCGTCGTCGCCGCCGCAAGGCCCTCCCAACAGTTCACATGAGCTCCTCAAGAAGTTGAGACGACACATATCATCTGTGTGACGGCCGTCTGTGCGCTGCTTGAAGGATCGCAACAAGTGATGCTTCGCTGGCACGGCGGCGGATTTGCCGCAGGCACCTGGACAGTGCTGCAACGCTGTGGCGCAACTGCAAACTTTGCGCACGGTGCTGCTATATGAATGCGTCCTAATGCTCGGACTCGTACACGTCTCCATTACGAAACTTCGCTTGCGTTGTTCAGGCTCCGTCGAAGCACTGGCTGGAACCACCGCTGCGATACGTAGAGAATGGGCGTACGAACACTGCGCGTCCTACTGATACTTTAAAGCCCCTGACCATAACACGAGCGTGCACGCTGTAATTTCCATTCGCAGTGGAATTTCGAAGCACGGCTCAACCGAACTCTTTTCAGGAACCTCAGCCAGGGACCACCGCAATATTCGATCATATAGCACGCCGAACATGGTTGTTATTCCCTGTCACCTGCTTCATATCAAAATGCTCCGGAAGAGCGGACGGAAACGGCACCGATACCAGGAGGCTGGCACACCCGAAAAACAAGCTCTTTGGAAGACGCGTTGAGCCATGTCACCGCGATACCAGCAAGTCCACCCGACAGTTGCGAGACTCAACGGTGTGAGGTTGACGGAGATGATGATGATGATGACGATGATGATGACGATGATGATGTGGCTGAAAGAGCGAAGCCTGCTGACAACCCGCGCCTTCGTTCTCCAACGTCTGAAGCATGTTGCGCCTCCCTCCCTCCCGATCCCCTTGGGGTGAGCGTCCATCAGCAAGGAGCATAGCACCACCACGAGGAACACGGAGCTGATGAGATCGCAGGCATACCTCGGCCGCGCGCTGCGGAATGGGCCCCGCTGCACTAGGGATGCGGTACAAACAAATAACATAGCATCGCTTGTGATGGGGGCGAGTTGTTCGGACGAGAACATACCTACTTATACAAGAAAAAATGCTGGGGATATCGACCTAGATGGCCTGCCGCTTCGACATGACGTAGCAACCATTTCAACAAGGACTGTCCAATGCGCGGTAACAGCCAGGGACTTGGGCGCACCAGCTCAGGCCGCCTAGGAACGAATACCCAATGCGACAAGCGCCCGTCGTGCCATCAACAAGCGCAGTTGGCAGGGAACATGTGGGAGCATGTCGCTGACCACACACGTGGTTCCAATCACAAACGAGTCAGGGCACAGAGGGGTGACCACGTCGCGAGGGCAGTCGCTCCCCGCCCTACACTTCTTGCTGCTGTCGCTGTCGTCGTCGCCACCGACTGGCGCGGTCTTTCCTCGACTCGCCCTGGCGGGCTGCTGCAATTCATTACCTCCTGCGCGCTGGATCATAATTACTGCCACCACTGAGCAGGAGTCGGGTAGTATGCCATGCTGCTCACTTAGTCCATACACCACTCTTCGGGTGATATGAGGTTTGTGTGTGTGGGGGGTGAGACATCATCTGTGGGTTGCAATTAACGCGCAACTTAACTCGCGAATTTGACCATCTGGACAACCATCGCGACAATCATCGGGGCAACCATCGGGACACTCATTGGAACAACAATCGGGACACCAATGGGGACACCCATCGGAACAACCATCTGGACAGCCATATGTGCAACCATCGAGACAACCATCGGGAAAACCATCGCGCCAGCCATCGGGACACTCAACGGAACAACCATCGGGAACACCATCTGAACAACCATAAGGACAACTACCATCAGGACGACCATCGGGACACACATCGTGACAACGACCATCGGGACGACCACCATCGGGACACCACCGGCACAACCATCGCGACAACCTATGGGGCAAGCATTCGCCATTGGGACAACCATCGGGACACCCTTTGAGAAGGCCATCGGGACATCAATGGGGACTCTCAACGGGGAAACCATCGGAACAACCATCGGGACAACCATCGTGACAACCGTCAGGACAACCATCGGGACACACATCGTGACAAGCATCGGGACAACCATCGGGGCAACAATCAGTTCAGTCATCGGGACAACCCTCGAGGCGACAATCGGCACAAACATCTGGATAACCATAGGGACAACCATCTGGACGACCATAGGGACAACCATCGGGAACTACCAAGACAACCAACGGGGCAACCAGCCCCACCCGATAATTCTTGCGCAGGGAAGTCCACACGGTTCTACAGGCGGATTTTGGAAGGAAAATAAAAACAGCATACAGCCAACAACATCAGAAATAGTCAAACACAGTCCAAACACCGTCCCATGTGTTTTTGTGTGTGTGTGCGACTATTGTTGTAATATTCCTCCTGTAGGAGACATGCTGGGATTGAGTCTACTTCCGCTGAGTAGCACAAGCCACAAGACGGCCGCAGAGGGCCCGAGCCAAGGCCAGCCCCAGAAAAGCCCAAGGCGGGACACGCGCCCATTCGCAGGCGGGCCAGACGTATCAAGAGGTCCAAAAGGCCCCAGGAGGCACTCGAGCAGCCCCCACAAAAAACCCAAGAGAGTCTCCATGCACCATGCATCAAGGAAGACTTCGGAGAGTCCCAGTACAGCCCCACTGAGCACCCGAGACAGCCCCAGGAAGAACGGCCCAAGTGACGGTCAGGATTTCGATGGGCCGGGGTCGATCTCGCCAGGTTCCCTAAGTCCTTAGGAGCGCTCGCCCCAGAACAGCAAGTGGGGTTTGGGCCTGGGATAGTGCTTGTATTGTTCACCAGCGCACCCTGAGGGGTCCCGATACTCCCGAATATAGCCGCAGAGGTTCCCGGAGAGGGGCCCCGGATAGCGTCTGTGCTGCCCACGAGCGCATCCTGCAGGGTCCCGATGCACCCAAATATAGCCGCAGAGGTTCCCAGGGAAAGAGAGAGAGAGAGAAACAACAAAAACAAAGGAGGCGGAGCAGAAGAAGGAGAACGGGAGAGAAAAACAGGCAAAGATATGGAGAAAGGAGGGGGAGCAGAAGGCAAAGGCATGGATAAGGAAGGCGGAGCAGGAAGAGCGAAAGGACCAGCCTGCCGGGTGTAAAGGAAGGCATCCTGGAGCCTCCGATGATGGCAGGGGCCGCCCAGCCCCGAGACAGGGCAGGCTCTCGAACACCTCATGCAACCGTCGTGCAATCAACCCGTATCGTTAGATCGGGCATGTCCCCCTAGAGGCGGATTTGGACGACAAAATAAAGCATAGTCAAAACACATACTCCCAAATTGCCCAAAGTAGTCAAAATACCTTCCCCAAGCTAGTTTTTGACAATTTTGGGATCTTCCTCCTGAAGAGGGACAGGCCCGACTTAACCGTATTGTCAGGATGCGCGATGAGGATGCAGGGGCCTTGGACGCCCATTTCGAAGCTTTCCAAGCTTTCCAAGTGGTCAAGGATGGACCGAGGAGGCAAGGATGCAAGGGTACACTTGGGAAGATTGCCCATCCTTGCTTTGCGGGTCGGCTGTATCGTTCATTGCTGCTCGTCCTTTGTGGGCCCCGGAAACGGCAGGGCAGTTTTTTCACCGCTTCCTCAAAAAAAGTCCACCATTGAAAATGGAAACGGCAAAACAACGGCGACCAAAAACGCAAAAAAAACGACCCCAGAATTGGAACCGGAGCCAGAACTGGTCAAACAACTGCGACGGAGCCGGTAAAACAACGGCGTCGGAACCGGCAAACAAACGACAAAACGGAACGGTTAAAAAAACGGCCCTGTCGTTTCCAGGGACCACTAAGTGCTCGTCCTTCTCCTTAACCTTTTTGGCGGCCGTTGCACTTGAAGAACTCTCCCATCGACGTGTCGTTCATGATCCTCGCCGCGTGCTTGCCGTCCAGGGCTCCGAGGAGCCAGAAGGCCGCGATCGAGACCACGCTGACCGCCGAGACCTCGCGAACAGGTGATGGATACGAAACGTGGGATCGGTAGAGTGTTGAGGATCATGAAGGGTGGGGTTGCTGTGGCAGACAGACAGACAGAGACACGAAACAAACCGATACATGTATAATTATATCTATGACTATATATATATATATATATATATAGAGAGAGAGAGAGAGAGACATATATACTTAACTCTAGTCAGCCGCTGCCTCCCTCACCTCTCCACTCCTAATTCAACCCCTGCCCGCCTTCTGGCCTCCGCCACGCCATGCTCCCCGCGGGAGCAAACGCTGCCTCTCGTGGAGGGGGGGGGACCTGCTGGGACGAACACTGCCTCTCTTGGGAAGGGCGTCGGAGGCTCCGGGGCGCCCCCAGGGGAACCACCAGGGGGGGCCGGTTCGGGGGGGAGCCCACCGAAATGAAGTCGGCGGCACGTCTCCGATATGTAGTAACGACAAACACCCATTGACGAAGCCGCACGTTCCCGGGCGGGGTGGGCTATTATGCCCCCATCGGCAACGAATTGGGCGACTGGGGGTCGATCCGACCAGCCATGACTGGGGGAGCTGTGGTCCTTGCCCCCCTGGGGGAACGCATCGCATCGACGATTTCTCGAGAGGGGTGTCGAAATCGATGGGTCCCCCAGGGGGGTTAGGACCACAGCTCCCCCAGTTGTGGCTGGCCTGTCGATGCATCACCCCCCGAGCCCATCCCCCCCACCTGCTGCCCAAAACCCTGGGAGTCGCCGTCGGCCCCTGATCTTCGCAGGCCGCAGGACGACTCATCATCCCGTCTACTAGCAGTCGGTCGTCCTGACCCGCCCCGGGTCGCCCCTGGGAGGCCACGGCCAGCCCTGGAAGCGTCCCCGCCTGCGCGTCGGGCACCGGGTTGCCTGGCCGGCAGAACTGCCCTCACATCACAGTGCACTGCTGGGCACCGTCAGTTGGCGGGGTTTTCTCCGCCAAGGTGAGCACGATTCCGTAGTGATCGCTCGGGTAAACGGGCACCCTCTTTTCAAGCCCTGGTATCTCCATCTCCCCCCCTGGAATCGGGTCGTCGCCAATAATGTCGAAATCCGCAACGTACCAATTCTTGAGTCGGAGCCAGAAGCGGTCGTACCGCAACCTCGCTTTGTTCGCGCGCGCCCAGCCGTCAAGCACAAACACCATCTCGTTCGCCGAGAAGTCGAAAGTGAAACCGTGATCAGCGTATCGCTTCCCAGAATGAATGCCGCCTGACTGTGACGTCTGAGCACCAACATCCTGGACCTCCCGCCGTCGCAGGAATTCGAGCCAGCCGTCCCGCCAAGGTTCTGGCAGAGGTATGTCCTCTCCGATGCCGATGTTAGTGTCGCCGCAGAAGATGACGTCCTCATTCCTTTCGAACATCCTGAAGACCTCGGCCGCCTGCTTCTTCCGGGCCAGTGCCATGTTCAACGACTCCAAGTGGGAAGTCGCAAACACCACGGGTCTGCCGACAACTCCGTCTTCTGCAGGTACTTCTGTCTCCAACCACAATAGATCTCTGCCCATGCTGCTGTCCCGAAACGCTTGCCGGTATAACTTGCTACTACGGTCGAAAGGAAAACGACTTCCCAACACTGTGAAATAGCCGGCCGACTCCTGGGGCGGCACCGGAGACCACTGATATTCGGCGTGCCACTCTGGCACTCCTCTCTCCACTGACATGTCCGCCGTCGTGAGCGCATTCCAGTGCTCCACCGTCATCTCCTGAAATGCTATGAGATCTGGACTGTGGTGCCGGATCAGATCTCCGATGGCCCTCATTCGCTGACCCATCGCATGCTCGCTGAACCAAATGTTGTAGCTAAGAACCTTCAGCACCATTTTGAACCTACCTGCAAAAACAATAACTGTGGCAATTGGCTCGAGCGGTTCAATATCTAAGTCCAAGCCGGCGTCAGATCCGCATGGAGGCACGCACTACTGTTTCTGCGCTGATTCATCGCCCCTTCAGCCCAGACATCTTGAGCCAAGATGGTCACGCGGGGAAGCCCCGGCACGGCGTGGGCCCCTGAGGAAGGCACGGCGTGGGCCCCTGAGAAGCCACGGGCAACCCCAGCTGGCCGTGGGAGACCCTGGGAGGTGAGTGAGAAGAAAGACAGGGGGCGCACTCAGTCTGGGACGCTCCATGGGGAGCCGCCTTCAGCTCTGAAGGGCTCATGCGAGGCCCTGTAGGAGGTCCTCGTATCTGCCTGGGAGGCCCTGGGAGGTCCCCTCGTGAGGAGGGGCGCCATCTAATTCGCCTGGGAGGCCTCTCTAGGGCCGGGGGGCTGTCAATTCCACCTGGGCAGCAATGGGAAACCCACTGCCAGGAACGGGCGTTAAACTCACCGAGGAAGCCATGGGAGTCTCCGCGACAGATGCAACGTATTCGACCATCGTCCCCGTGTTACTCATAGGTCTAGGGATGTCTTCGGCGGTTTTCGCACGGTCTCCGGCGTGAAACCATCCAGTCCATGATCGAACACCTGTGACATGGGGCGGGAAGTTAACTCTACGTGGGAGGCTCTGGCCCCATAGTCCCTAACGCCGCCTGATCCAATGCGTCAACACTGTTCCCCCTAAGTGCGCACCGACTGCCTCCGACTCCAGAACAGTGTCCCCAATTCACGCCAATAGAACATTCGCGACTAGGCCACAAGAGAATTGGGTTTCGTGGGACCTGGTTTAGTGATGTGTACTCGGGGAAGCCCCCCCGCCCCGTTCCACTAACCGGGACTGTCGTCACCCGAAAAACACCAGCTACGGCAGACCTGGTTCAGTGATCCTGGTCAATTTCAATGCTCCGGGGCTCTAGTCCTAACCGGTGGTTCCCCTTACCTGGGGTCCTGGCTACCTACACCCGACAGGTAAGCTGCCGAGAGACTCCCATATCGAAAGGTTCCAGAAGGCATTCATGCACGGTTGGCGCCTGGGCCTGCTCAGGTTGATCTCGACCTTCGGTTTGGCGGCCGCCCCCCCGACCCACTGCTTGCTCATGCACTTCCCTAACCAAGGCAACTCGCCTGGGGATCGCAGCTGGATGGGCTGGTGGGGATACGCGAGGCGTCAAAAGGATCCCTGCAACTTCTATGCTCGGACTGCACTCAAAAGCCCGTTCACGGTCCCCCAAAGCAAGGTGCCGTAGCACCCGCGTGAGGGACGCTTCCCTGGAGTCGTACCCCCAACATGTACCAGAGCCTCTAGGTACGCAAGCAAACGGTAAGAACCCTCGAGGGCAATCTCAACTAGGACATGAGAAGCGAATGGACAAATTCACCTCCACGAGTAGGCTACTGCCGCAGATTCGGATGGTGGACCCACTTATGCACCCATGGCCAATTGCCAGTGCCGCCCCAGAGTGACCACGAGAGGGTCGGTGTCGGAGTAGTTCTCGCAGAAGTACCACGCCTGAGACGGGAGCGACAGCACACCAAGGCAAGGGGTGCCCAGTGCAATCTGGCTTCTCAAGCATCAGATCCAGCCCTTGAAAGGCGGCACCCTCAAAAGGGTGGATGTGTGGTGCACTCCGCCTCCTCTCCGTCCTGCTCCTGCTTGCCGTTCCTGGTGCAATTGCTGGTTCAACTCCTCCTTCCATCCTCGACCTCCCACCCTCTTCCAGATTGACGACGGGAGAGGCGAGGAGAACCGGGCAATGCGAGTAGCGAGGAGGCAGAAGAGCAACAGTCGGCACACACGAGAACCGTCGGATGTCCGCGCTCATCCAGTGGATCGACGCCGGACCCCCTGCCCTGGCGCGCGGCGCGCGCTCAGGGCGACGCAGGAGGCGCCGCCGGGGGCCACCCGAAAGAGAGATCCGCGCGGGTCTCCGACGGTTTGTGCCTGTGCCGACTGCTCGTCGATGAAGGGCCCCCAGGACACACAAATAAATACACACAAATAAAAAGACTCCCCATATTTTCCCATATTTTCTGGGTTTCTGTCTTCCCCCCCACTTCCCATATTTTCCCATATTTTCTGGGGAATCGACGATTAATTGTGTCTGTGTGTTTCTTCCCCTCCTGAGTCGAGAGGTGGCGTTAGCCGCGGGAGTCTCCCGGGCCCCCCGCGCCAGGGCGCCGGGCCCCGCGCCTGCATGATCGCGATCGAGCCGCCGACGGTGAGTGCGTTCGGGGCGACATTGTCGGGCACGAACTGCACCACCCAATTCAGCAGGGGGTCCGTCACTCTGCCAGACACGGACTTATCGGTGATGACCTGTTGGGGAGGAGCGGGGTGGGATGAGGATGACCGGAGCGGTCATCGTCGAATCGACAAGTCGGGTCGGATCGGAACTCGCGTCGGTTCGGGCCGCATCGGCACGGAGCCATAGTCGAACCGGATCGTCCGCGCCAAGATTCACAACAACTCCATAATTACGAACATCGGGCC
>CAUYUJ010018638.1:120000-137500 GCA_963575745.1 Prorocentrum cordatum
TGCCGAACACACAGAAGCACGCAGTGTTGCAACGCGCTCTTGAACACAAATATACACGCGCGCCTGATTGCTCATGTTGTGAAAATCATCGGAATTTCAGTCGTTTCAGAAGATGCGACCAGGCGGGCGTCTCGCGCGCGCATGTCGAAATCCCTCAAAAGCCTTTGCGCACATGTTGGGGGTGGGGGCACGGTCCTTGTCTTAGGTCGGGCCTGTCCTCCTAGAGGCGGGCATGCCCAACACTACAGGTTGTCTTAGCCATAACATATTCAACACATGCCCAACAATACACAACAAATCGTCCCCATATCATGTTTTGACCATTGTTGAATATTCCCCCTGTAGGGGGACGGGCCCGACTTCACACTTGTTGGGGGTGGGGGCGCGATCCTTGTCGCAGAATACCATGTGGGCGCCCGCGACCATCGGCTGCGCGCGCATGTCGAAATCTTTCCGAAACATTCATCGCCGACGCATGGACACCATCCTAAATCGGCATCGGCGCCTTCACTGGCCCCGCCGTCGTCAGCGACATCATCGTCACTATAATCGCTCAGAACAGCATCGTGTCTGCCGTTGTCGACGTCGCCATGGTGCCGCATACGCCCACGTCACCGACTCGCAAGGATGTGCCCGCGCGTCAGCGCTGGCTGCGGGACGCGCAGGGGGATCCCTAGCGGTCAGCGCCACAGCGGCCGTATCAGTCGCGCCAGACTTGGTGGTCGCTCTGCGCGCGAGCCTGCGCGTGCTAATTAGCGCGGCCGCGGCAACGCGCCAGCCACCGCCGAACAATCATCGCACCTGCCGCAACGTAGGCTTTGCAAGCCAAGTTGCGGGCGGGTAGGTGGGATGACGGCGCGAGCAGCGGGGTTGACAACACCTAATTCGGCAGGGCGAATTGCACCGCGTATATCACAACGCATTGCTTGCGCAACGTAGATTCTCCGTCCTAGAAGCGACTCGTGACTCACCACCACCCCCAGGACTCTCCAGTCGGAACCTTCCCCGGACCCCCCATGGGGAACGGGGGGAGGGGGCGGGGGGGGTCGGTCCCCCATCTGGCGTTTTCTTAATGATTTGCGCCCCCCCAAAATGTTTCGGGGGGTCCCAAGGACCCCCCCTAAGATCTAGCCGCTACCGCCCCCAGGACCCTCCCCTCGGAACCCTCCCCGGACCTCCCCCAGGACCGCTCCAAGAGCGCCCTCCCTCCCAAACAGCGTCCCCGACGACTCCAAGACCACCGAATCCGGAGCCCCCCGGATCGGCGGCACTGGCCGGAGGCCATTACAATATGAGTTCGCACCATCTCAGCCACGCCGGGTTCGACCCCGCCACCATTATTTGCCAGAAGCGTTATGCGCCCACTCCTCTATCATAAAACACTCAAATTGCAAGAATCTCTTGCAACAGATGGCACAAAGTACGCGCGCGTGCTTCGTCGCGCGCATGCCAACATCGCTCCGAAAACGTATAAAACACACGCGCACTCCAAAAGAAATGCCTGCGAGCACGCTCTTGCGAATTCCTTAAAACATCCCAAGGCTTTCAACACTTTCATCACATGCGACAAAACGGGCCTCTCCCGCGCGCGCGTCGAAGTCATTCGAGAACCCTTGCGCGGGACTGGGGGGTGAGCGCGATCCTTGTCACAGAATACCATGCGGGCCGCTCGCGCGAGTCGGCAGCGCGCGCACGACGAAATGTTCCAAAACCTTCATCGCCGACGCGTCAACACCATCATCGCCGCCGGCACTAATCAACATCAGCGCCATAATTGGCCTTGCCGTCGTCATCGTCATCGCCGCCACCAGCATCGCTACGATCATCGTCGTGCCTGCCGATGTCGACGTCGCCCGCCCGAATCACCGACTCGCACTGAAGTTCCCGCGCGTCAGCGCAGACGGCGGGACGCGCTGAGAACTGCCCGCGGGTCAGCGCCATCGCGGCCGCGTCAGTCGCGTCAGACTTGGTGGTCGCTCTGCGCGCGAGCCTGCGCGCGCTAGCGCGGCCGCGGCAACGCGCCAGACACCGCCAAACAACCATCGCAACTGCCGCAACGTAGGCTTTGCAAGCCAAGTTGCGGGCGGGTAGGTGGGATGATTGTACGAGTTTTGGGGACGTCTACTTCAAACTCGGCGGGGTGAATCGCGCCGCAAAGCTTGCGCCACATGGATTGCACAATATAAAATGGACCACGTAGCGCGCAACATATATTGCACAACGTCGATTGCACGACATAGTGTGCACCAGTTTCACCAATCTCCCGTCTGAAAGGACCATCGGTTCTATTTCCCCTGGATTACCGGTGTCCTTTGTTTTCCCGTAGTATAATTGTCATATGATGTTGCCCCATCGTCCATCCTGAATATGAAGTCGAACTCTCCCAGCCTAGCCGGCATCCCCTCCCTGCCATCCTCATCCGTTTTCCACAAGCCTTTACAACATATTGGACGAAGTGTACACGCGCGCGTTGTCGCGCGCGCGTGATGGAGCACTTCGAAAACCTTCAATGTCGTAATGAGTTCGCAATCGAGTGCCCAAGGAACATATAACTCAACAAATTTCGCAAAACAAGCTCAAGCTTGCGCGCGCGCTCTTGACAATTCTTGAAACGACAGTTGTTTCAACATGTCCATAACATGCTACCAAACGGGCGTTGCGCGCGCGCATGCCGAAATCGTTCGAACGCCCTTGCGCGCGTATTGTCGCGATAGCCCTTTTGCAAAACATGGAACTAAATGCATGCGCGCGGCGCGTCGCGCCCGTCAAGAACTTACGGTTTCGTAGCGATTCCAAAACCGAGTGTGGAACACACACACACACACACACACACACACACACACACACACACACACACACACACACACACACACACACACGCACGCACGCACGCACACACACACACACAAACACGCATACACACATATATATGTATATATAGGATCTGGTTTCGCAACAGCAGTCCTCAAAAAGCCGTGCGCTAACGCTGTTGCGACTTGATAAGGAAACCATCGGGCTTCTTTGCTTGTTCAGCATGTTCATGGGATTCTGCCATACGGACCTCTGGGGCCGCATGCCGGAATCATTCACGCGCCCTTGCGAACGTGCTGGTGTGGGGGGGGGGACGATCCATGTCAAATACCATCCAGGCCACTTTCGCTTGTCGGCCGCGCGCGCACGCCGAACTTTTTCCAAAACCTCCATCAACGACGCGAGGGCGCCGTCATCGTTGCCGGCGTGATCAGCATCGGCGCCCGAACTGGCCGCGCCGTCGTCGTTGTCAACATCGAGACCACATCGCTACTGTGATCACCGTCGACGTTGTCATGATACCGCGCCCGCCCAACTCGTCGACTCGCACTGAAATGCCCGCTGGGATGTGCCCAGCGGCCAGCGCCACCGCGGCCGCGTCGGTCGCGCCATACTAGTTGGCCGCTGCGCGCGCGTGCTTGGGTTGGCGCGGCCGCAGAGATGCACCAGCCAACGCCAGGCATGCATCGTAATAGCCACCGCATGGGTTTTGCAAACCGAGTTGCGGGTGGGTGGGTGGGATCTCTGCAAGAGCATGGAGTGTGTCAACTTTTTGATGTACATACCATAGGTTGCACCACGGAGCCTGCACCACTTAGAATGCAACACATAGCTTGCACAACAGATGTTGAGCCGCATAGATAGCACCACGTGGAATGCTTCACATAGATTGTACGACGCCTGGTGCACCACATAGACTGCACACTATACACTGCACCACCTGGATAGCACAACTTAGACTGCAACGTGTGGCTCGCACGACGTGCGAGTTGCATGGGATGCAACACATGTGGACAACATGGAATGCAACAAACGTGTTGCACCACATCTGAAAGCACAGCATGTATTGCACCACGGAATTTGCACAACAGATATTGCTAGAAACGCACTGCTCGGGGCCAACGCTGGTTTATATATATATATTTATTTATTTATATATATAAATATATATCGAACTGACAGGGGGAAAGGAAACACAGAGAAAGCACACTAGACATACCTATATACATACATACATACATACATACATACCGATCTACCTACCTACCTACCTACCTACCTACCTACCTACATACATACATACACACATACATACATACATACATCCATGCATGCATGCATGCATGCATGCATGCATACATGCATACACACATACATACATACATACATACATACATACATACATACATACATACAGACACACATACATACATACATACACACATACATACATACATACATACATACATATATACATACATACACACACATTCATACATACATTCATACATACATACATACATACATACATACATACATACACACATACATACATACATACATTACATACATACATACACACACATACATGCATACATACACACACATACATACATACATACATACATACATACATACATACATACATACATACATACACACATGCATATACATATATATGTATATATATAGGAAGAGGAGAGAAAACAACAAACACGAATACCATACTCGAACGCCACAACCGACATCCACTAAGGTCTTTGCGCACCGCGGCTCCTTCGCACGCGAGCCGTGCACGAGCACGTGCAGGGTGCGCTCGCACACGTTCGGGATCGCGCGCCGCGGGAGCCGTCGCGCACAGACCCTGCATGCACGAGCGTGTTCTGCACTCGGGGCGGACGGGAAGGGGGGGGATAGGCTATGCCTTCCCTGGGGTATGCCCCCTCCCCTTGATTCGCTGGCCTCCCTTTGCTATTCGCAAGGGTCAGGGGGACGTAAGACCTGGGTACAGGGGACTCGGAAATGCCCGACGAGGTCGTCAAAACATGACGAGGCCGAGCCTGCATTTTGACGAGGTCTCCCGCTGCAGACATCCCACGAAACTCCTCCTCGTCAAAATCCGAGGCGCGGTCGTCAAAAAACGATGGCGAACCCGAGTCCTGGCAAACCCGGGTCTTACGCTCCCCCGAAAGGGGAGGCCAGCGACTCAGCTCACGCAGTTGAATCTTTCTCGCGCCCCACGGCGCTGAGCGGCGTCAGCGCCTCGAGGACGTGCGCCCGGCGGCGGGCCCCCACAAGCCAACTTGCACACGGCAGAGCTCGCAAGCGCGCCGCTCCGAACCTCCCCCCTTTCTGTTGCGGCCCGACGGGACGTGCAGGCGTGGAGACCGAGAGCTGCCTCGCATGGGGCCGACAGATGCAGCAAAGCGGGCGCGGGAAACTAAGAGGGAGGTATCCATGCAGACGTGACGCGCCGTTGCATCGAGAATGCCGGGCGCTCTGGATGGACATGCCTTTTGGCGTCGCGGCCCTGCGCGCAGCGGCAGGGCGGAATAGGTCGATGTAAAGACATTAAGCGCCGCCTTCCTTTTCTTTTCCGCATCCTGTCTGTCCCGTTCTCCCTCTCCCTCCCCCCCCCCCTCTGCTCCGTCCTCTCGCCCTCCCTCCCTCCCATCCCTCCCTCCCTCCTCTGCTCCAATCTACCCCCCCCCACTACCACCTCCCCCCCATCCGTTCTCCGCGCTCCCTTCCCCCCCTCTGCTCCGTCCTCTCGCCCTCCCTCCCTCCCATCCCTCCCTCCCTCCTCTGCTCCAATCTACCCCCCCCACTACCACCTCCCCCCCATCCGTTCTCCGCGCTCCCTTCCCGCCTCCGTTCTGCCCCCTTCCTCCCCTCCCCCCTACCCCCTCTCCGCTTCATCCCCCCCATCCGCCTCGCCCGTCAGCGAGACATGTCACAAAGATGGGCCGAGTCGATATGGGAGACATGCCCCCCATCGCGTGCCCTCCCCTGGACCAAGGCCTGTGCGCACACCAGGGGGGTCGGCGCCATCGGAGGTGCAGCAGGAGTCCTCCTCCTGCACCTCCTCCACCTCCTCCTCCTGCTCCTCCTCATTACTCCTCCTCACTTCTTCCTCCTGCTCCTTCCTCCTACTCCTCCTCCTCCTGCTTCTCATCCTTCCTCTTCACTTCTTCCTCCTCCTTCCCCTCCTCCTCCTCCTCCTCCTCCTCCTTATCCTCCTTACGCCTCCTCACTTCTTCCTCCTCCGTCTCCTTCCTCCTCATTGCTCCTCCTCCTCCTCCTCCTTCTTCTCCTCATTCCTCCTGCTCCTTTCCCTCCTCCTCCTCCTCCTCTTCCTCCTCCTCCTCCTCCTCCTCCTTCTCCTCAACCCCTCCCTCCCTCAGAATCGCGCTTCGCGCTTCGCGGAGCGTGAAGATGGTTGCTCCAGGGTCCGAGTTTCGAAAGTCTCGAAAGCTTCCGTCAGCTCTCGGCGGCTCTCCGGCCACGGGGCAGCGCAGCCCTCCCCCCTCCCCGCCCCCGCCTGCCCCGCCCCTGGTCGGACGAATCGCCCGTCGAGCGCGACGCCTCCCACCCGCGGCGCCCGCGGGGGTCGGGCCGAACGCAAGGGTGTGATGCGTGTGTCGTTGTGTGCGCGCGCGTGCGTCGGTGCGCCCCTGGCGGTCAGTCCGCCCCTGGAAGCCCGCCGCGGCTTCGCGCGTATATGTCTCGAGGGGCGCGGCGCAGTATATGCAAGCGTGTCAGCTGTGGGGGGGATAGGAAAAGGGGGGGGGTACGAAATCTGCTGCATGCAGCTGGTCTCGGCCCCGCCGCCGGGCCCATTCCTCGATACGTGGGCGCCGCTCGGCGCCGGGAGGCGCTGGGAAAACCAGCCACGTGAGCAGATCGTCTAGCTACCCTGCCCTTTGCTGCCCCCCCCCCTTCCGTTCCCCCTGCGGGGGAGGAGGAGGAGGAGGAGGAGGAGGAGGAGGAGGAGGAGGAGGAGGAGGAGGAGAGGAGGGGAGAGGAGGGGAGGAGGAGGAGGAGGAGGAGCCTCCAGTCGTGAAGTGGTCCTTCTCGGACGGCGTCGGAAGATGCCCAGCCCGGGCATGGGATAGGTGACATGCGTGCTCATGCAACGGGCGGGCCTCGGCGGCGGAGGAGGAGGCGGAGGAAGAGGAGGAGGAGGGGGGGGGGGGCCGCCAGCCCGGGACCGCCCGCCGGTGCGCCGGCGGCCTCCGCCGACACAGGGGGGGGCGCCGGCCCTCTGGACGTGCACTTCGGCACGGCTGGAGAGCAAGCAGGAAGCGCCCGCCGCAGAGCGTCGACGTTCCACGCTCTTCGGCGCTTCGACACTGGGCGGAAGGGGGGCGGGAGGGGGGGGGGGGTCTGGCTCCGGACCTCTGCTCAGTGCGAACGTTTGCAAGAGTGCGGCCTCGAGGGGAGACTCTCACCCGCTCGAAACAGGCGCCAAACACAGCCCAGATCCACTCCATGAGGGGGGGGAGGGGGGGGGCGAGGGCCCGCGCCGATCGGCAAAACAAAAAATAAGAGAACGACGACAACCTGGGACTCACTCGAGAACCCTAAAAAAAAATCATCGGCAAAACCCGTGCCGACCGGCCCCTGGAACTCTCGTGCTGGTCTGCCACACCTGGGCCGCTCCGCGGGCCCCCTCGGGGACCAGCAGGCGGCGAGAGCCAGGCTTTCCTGTTCCCTGCGCCACTTCCAGTTCTGAAGCTCTAGTTCTAGATGTTATGCCTTCTAGCTTTCAGATGGTCATGAATGAAGTCAGCCCGAGGGGGGAAAGCCGAAAAGGGCCCACTAACCGTGCTAGCATCACGCTGCCCGAGGTGATGGGTGCCACTGGGCAACGAAAATACGGCAGATTCGCGATCCCGAAACACCATTCCCTTTGGAACCTACCCGCCCGCACATTTCGTGCCCTCGGCCCCGAGAGGCCCCCAGGAGGCCGCAGTAGGTCCCCAAGAGTCCAAGGAGGCCCACAAGCGTACAAGAGGTCCCAAGGAAGCCCGAAGAGGTCCCAAAAGGCTGCCACGAAGCCTCCAAAATGCTTCAAGTTCCTCAGAATTCCTCCCTGGAGGCCCTGGAGAGCCTTCCGAAGAGACCCCAAGAAGCATCCCTCTGGCCCACGTCAGCGCCGTCGTCCCCCTTCAGGGTCGGCGGCACCGGCCGCAAGGCCTTCGCAATACGGCAAATTCGCGATCCCGAGGCACCCATCCCTTGTGGAACCTATAGCAGCTTGGTGCTCCCGAAACCCAAACTGCGCATTCGATTACAACGCGTTCGCGCTCCCGAAACCAGCCCCGAGCAAACTGCCATGGATTCGCGCCACCGAGGCCCTATCCTTAGGTCGGGCATGTCCCCCTGCAGGCGGATTTAGGGCGAGAAATAAAGCTCACAACTCCTTGTAACTTGTAATAGGTTCGCGCTCCCGAAAACAGATGTCCTAGTAAATTACTGCGCACTCGCGCTCCCGATGCCACAGTGCCAAGTGAATATCACAAGCCCTCTGTGGCGTAGGTGGTTTAGGGCATTTCTTCGTCCGACCTCCTTCTTCTATTTCTAAGGGGAAAACAAACCTACCTCGCTTTTGACCACCCTCGCTTCCAAAAGATACCAAGCGATACCAAACTACGGCCTGTACTGGACAGGTCGCTTGACGAGGAGGCGCGTGGTATGACTTGGTTTTGCCTAGAAGCGAAAGCGGGGTAGGTAATTCACGCTCTGAATTTCGGGGAGGTGTACATCTCCCCCATACCCCCTCTCCCTGGGTCTGACAGGGGGGGGGGGGAGTCGCGAGCGGCCAGAACGTCCAAAAGATGGTCCAGAGAGGGACCCAGACGGCCCAGGGCGGCCTCCGACACGGCCGAAGATACCCGCGATGGCTTGCGCAGGATGGCCTCCAAGATGCCCCCCGCGAGGTCCCGACACCACCCCGAGATGCCTCCGCGCGGCCCCGGAGCCTCCCCAGAGACGCCCCCGAGAGGCCCAGCACCCGTCCAGCGCCCAAGGCAGATCAGCCACGCCGGCCCTCTCTCCGCTTCGCGAGGCCGCACGACGGCTCCGAGAGGGCCCGCGAGGGCCCAGATGGTCTGTAGCTCTTCTGCAGCTCGAGTTGAGTCCAGAAAACCAATACCATCTCTAAAAAAATAGCAGAGTACGAATAGTTTTTTAGTCCCAGCGCTGATAGCAGACCGAGTTCAGGCGTCTAGATATTTTAAACTAGCGCGCCCGACGATTTCCTTCCGATTGCTGTCCCCGCAACGGCCCCGAGAACGGCCCCCAAAGCGCCCCAAGCGGCGATGCTAGTAACTCCAGAGGGGCAGCCCGACTGAGGGACACCCCCCTGCTCTGGCCGATGTCCTCCAGGGGTGGTCTCGAGACGGCCGCCGAGGCTCCCAGGAAGGCCCCTAAGAAGGTGCCAAGGTGCCCCAAGAGGTCACTAAAGACGCCACACGAGGCCCCGAAGACGCCGTACGAGTCCGCCAAGAGCCCCCCAGGAGAAATCCGAACGTGACTCCGAGAGACTTCCAATAGGCCTCTAGTTCACTGAGACTCCCCGAGGTATCCAAATGCTGAGACGCTCTCCCGAGAAGGGCAGCTCCCCTAGCATCGTTTCTGGATGGGCTGGCCGGGATACGCGAAGCGCTACGAATTACTATCTATAGCTTCGCGCCCTCGAGTCCACGATCTCTTGTACACTACAGCGCAGTCGCGCTCCCGAAGACACACCCCCTCGCACATGACGGCAGGCTCGAGCCCCCGAGCCCGCAACCCCGCAGCACCTTCCTATGCAGTCGCGCCCCGAGGCCAGACGAGTCACGGCGGACGGTCGCGACACGGCAAGCCACGGCGCGCGGCCGCGTCCCCGAGGCCACGCACCCACTCCATGGAAGCTGCCCCTCTGAGCACCGTCCCCTCTCCAAGGCAGAGCTCCTCCTCCTCCTCCTACTCCTCCTCTCCTCCTCCTCCTCCTCCTCCTCCTCCTCCTCCTCCTCTCCTCCTCCCCCTCATCCTCCTCCTCCTCTCCTTTTGGCACGCCCCCGTCCTCTCGCACCGTCTCCGAGGCGCTGCACCCGACAGGGCCCGGCCACCAGTCCGGCGGCCTCGCGAGCGGTCCTGCCTGTCGCGCTCTGCCCTTGGGACCTGTGCCTGGGGGGGGGCTGCTCGCCCCCGCCGTCTCCTCAGGAGTGCGGCTCCCCGCGGCCAGAGAGAACCTCCCGAGCACCCGGCCGCGAGCGCTCCCGAAGCCACGAGCCCCCTGAAAACTACAGCGGGAGCGCGCTCCCGAGGCCACCATCACGAACGGACTGCCACAGGCGCGCAACGAGCCAGCCAGCAAACAGCCCAAATCCACTGCCGACCATCAATTGGACAGTGAGAGCATCAACCGAGTTGGCAGCCAACCAACCGACAAGAGCACCAACCAGCCTGCCGATCAAGCGAGGCCACGCACGCTATCTGAGAAGGGGGGCGGCAAAAAGAAAAAACATTCGGATTGATATCACCAGCCGCTACGACCCATCCGACCGATGCGGCCCGACCGACAAACGCTATCTTGCGGTCGGCAAGCTTGCAGCACGGATGTCTGTGAGGCCGGCCTGGGAGCAGTCGCTCTCACCTTCCTGGGGGGCCCAGCCCCGTCCTCCGCCTCGCTCCTGGCCCTGTGCCCTCCTCCCCTCTCGAGCGAGGCCGAGGCCACGCGAGGGCACGAGGGAGCGGTGCTGTGATTACAGCCAACCGCTTCGCCCTCGCCTGGTCATGAGGCCCTTCGTCTCCGCAGCTTGCGCGGGCAAGACGACGACAAAGGGGTGGCCTCGCCGCAGAGAAGAGCCCGTGCAGGGGCGCTCAGGGGTACGGCCGCGCCACGAAGTCGGGGCTCTGTGCTCCTCCTCGTCTCTACTGCTCCTCCCTCCTGCTTCGCGCCCATCTGGTCCTCCACCTCCCTCCCTCCCTCCTTCTCCACCACCATCCGCGTCCTCCCTGGCGGAGTGAACTGAGCGTGGCGCTGTAGACACCCCTCCGCTTGCCAGACCCCAGGCAGACGCCGAGCTCAAAGGGAGCGGGCGACGTGGCCTCTGCTGCCGAAGTCTCTCCCTTCCCCTCCCCCTCCCCGAGTCGCGCTGCGCATTCGGAGCCCGGGTGCGGCGGCGACGCGCGGGCGAGGGGGGACGAGGGGCGTCGGTCGGACGATGGTACGGTACGGACACTCCGTCGTGCTCGCGTGATGACTCCCTCACGGAAGCTGGGTCCGCAGGGCGAAGCCTCCGGCAACACCGTCGGCCAGGCAGAGGACAAGTGCTACGGGCACCCTCACCCCCCAGCGGAGGCGCACACCCTCTGTGGAGAGCAGGGGCCCGCCCCCCGCAGGAGTGGAGGGGAGGACGGTCGGTCGGACCCAGCATTGCAGCAGTTTGTGCGCCGTCTTGCTGAAGTGAGGGGCAACGACAGGGGGGACACTTCGACCTGAAATCGGCGATGCATCGCCGATGGATCGGCGATAGGCCCCCGACAGTGAATCCGCACTTTCCTGAGAGGGGTGGGGCTATCATATCCCTATCGGCGACCAGTGGGCGAGTGGGGGTCGATGCATCCCCCCCTGCAGTAGGGGCCCGACCACAAGAGACCTTCCACAAGAAACCCAACCCTGAGACCCCAGGACGTCCGTTGATTGTTTTGGTGTGGGAAGGTCACGTTTTCCATGGCAAAGGCGTCGAGACCCAAGAAACCCAGGGCACCCTTGAGGGGCAACGATAGGGGGGGACTGGGATAAAGGGGGGATGCATCGACCTGGAATCGGCGATACATCGCCGAAAGATCGGCTATCGGCCCCCGACAGTGCATCCGCACCTTCCTGGGCGGGTTGGGGCTATCAGACACTCATCGGCGATCAATGGGCGATTGGGGGTCGATGCCAACCTCCCTATGCCCATCCTCCCCTATCGTTGCCCCTGAACCCTGGAGGCAAGCAAAGTGTTTCTTGGCACGGGCCTCCACTGTATGCCTGCCCCCCCTACCGCTGCCCATGCTGAAGGCCGTAACGCCAGGGGCTACCGAGGGCACGCTTGCTCCGACCGACGCCCTCTCCGAGCCGGGCGACAGCCACGCACGGGCACGATGTGGGCTCCTCCTCACTCATCCTCCTCCTCTGCTTCCTCCTCCTCTTCTTCCTCCTCCTCCTCCTCCTCACTCCTCCTCACTCCTCCTCCTCCTCCTCCTCCTCCCCTCCTCCTCCTCTTCCTCCTCCTCCTCCTCCTCCTCCCTCCCTCCCTCCCTCCCTCCCTCCCTCCCTCCTCCCTCCTCCCTCCCTCCCTCCTCCCCCCTCCCTCCCTCCTCCTCACTCCTCACTCCTCACTCCTCTCCTCCTCCTCCTCCTCCTCCTCCTCCACCTCCTCCTCCTCCTCCTCCTCCTCCTCCTCCTCCTCCTCCCTCCTCCTCCTCTCCTCCCCCTCCTCCTCCTCCTCCTCCTCCTCCTCCTCCTCCACCTCCTCGTCACTCCTCCTCGCTCCTCCTCCTCCCCTCCTCCTCTTCCTCCTCCTCATCCTCCTCCTCCCTCCTCTTCCTCCTCTTCCTCCTCCTCATCCTCCTCCTCCCTCCTCCTCCTCCTCCTCCTCCTCCTCCTCCTCCTCCTCCCGGCGGACGGCGCGATTCACAGAGAAGATGGAAGGAGGCCCTCCTGGGGAAACCAAAAGCTACCGATGCCGCTGCTCCCTGGACCTCCCCTGGGGTGCGTTCTGGCCTGGACTTCGAGGCGACTCCAGCGGTGGCAACGAGGGCCGCCCAGGAGGCTCGAAAAGGGGAAAACGGCCGAAAGGTAGCGGTATGGGTCCCGTTCCTTTCTCCGACCTCACGGTCCCAATTCCCTGATAGCACCCCCCCCCTCCCAGACATGCGAAGCCCTGTATTTTCTTAACGGCGTCCCCGGGAGTCCCCGCCCCCCGTTCCCCCGGGCCGGAGTTTCGTCCCGAGTCGCTCTTCGACGGTCCCGAACCCCAGCGAAGGCCCCCAAAGGCCTAACACGGCCAAAAGCATCCCGTCGTGTCTTCTCGAACCGCGAGCACTTGCGTGTTGCCAGAAGTGCCCCTGGCCCCAAATGCCCCCAGGATTCTCGAGGTGGCCCGTACGGCCTCCAGAGCACCCCTCGCGAGCCCAGAGGGCCCCAGGGGCTCCAAGGTGGAGCGACAAAAAGCTGGGGGCGCCCTGGGCCAGGAACACTTCTGGCAAAACCCGAAACCTGTCTGGGTCCCTTCCTCCCCGCGGCCGGCCGGGCGCGGGCACCCGCGAGCAACGATCGCCCAGGGCCCCGAGGCGCGGGCGGAGCGGCCAGGCTCGCTCGAGGGCGGACCCGACGGGATGCCTGTACTCGAGATGGCGATCGATGGAGCCCTGATCGGCCACAGCGTCACTGCACGCCGCCCCCGTCAAAGACAGACCCACGCGGCGAGGGTTCGGCCGGCGATGTGCATTCTCAGCGCGTTTGCAGGTGCTGAGAACACGCGTGGGACAGAACGAGACTGCGGTGTCGACGGGAGCGGGGGAGAGCGGATACTGAACTGCAGCGTCGCCGTGTATCCTCGCCGCAACGTCTAAGATGCCGTGAGGTCAATTTTCATTGATGGTTGAAAACGTCACAACATAATCGTACGGACCTCTCTGAGTGAATAAGGGCTCAGAACCGATAGTGGTCGGCGCACACTTATGAATAGCAATCTGGCATGGTGTGGCTCACCCAATGATGAACACCGGACGCGCCCCTCGAGCAGATCATAACGCTACGGTCAAAACAAGGTGTTGTACCAATTGCGTCTGGAAAACGAAATTCAACAGTGTTGTTTGGAACGATGGTGCGCGTAGCTGTTATACTGCCATTACTGCTGAAACTGCTATTCTTGGTCATGTCAAGATTTCAGTCAGACACGTTGAAAGCAGTTGATTTGAACTTAACTGTGCCATGTGTTCCAAAACCGTTCAACGCGATTGCATGGCGTGTGCGATCAAACGATTGCGTTTAAGCATCGGCGTTCTATATAATATAGTATCGTTAACGTTTTCCGCGCACGCCACACACACGTTGGTGACTAAACGATAGTGCGCGCCCCATGCAAAATGTCTCCTCTCTCGAGCGTGCTCCAAACGTCGATGCTTGCATCTCCCTGCCCGACGTGTTAGAACCTCGGCACGGCACGTGCAGATTGGGCACGTATGTGAATCCATAGATGTGTGCATGAACATGTGATTCACATGTGCACCGCTCAGATACAATGATAGCTCAACGCCGAATACTGGCGCCGCCACGCGTCGTTCTATTACTGTTTTGTGTAAGAGATCTATATGAAACACCTGGCGAATGCTCACGCATATCACGACGTCGACTTCCAGCAACCTAGCGTTCGAGATGATCGCAAGAACAATTAGTTTCACGGTGCGGGTACACGCTTTCTATGACAACTCAGTATCGGCTCAATGGTTTCAGGTGTGTGTATAGATATCTATATATATATATATATTTCTACAATCCCCCTCAACTGTTTTAGACACCGCTTTTAGAACACACATGGAACACGTGTCTGTCCAATTGATGTAGGCGTGCTTGTTCACCACAAGTTAATACCCGACTCGATAGCGCTGTGCTTGTCAGTCATGCCCGTTCAACACAATTGCGTGACGTCAGATTGGTCACTACCTGATTTTGCGCACCCCATATCGTTTGTCTCATATTTCGAACATGCTCGCAACGTTCCTGCATTCGCCCCCTTGCCCGATGTGCGACCCTTCGGACGCACATGCAACTTGCAAATACGTGTCCGGTAAATGTCCGCGAAGTTCTGACTGGAGCGCATGCGATTTATATGTATATGCATATATATGTATGACATATATATATGTATATATAAAACATAAGAAATGCTAGTTAAGGGCCCCAGGTCTCGGATTCCCGGAACTTCTGGTCGCTATTGAGGATCGCTGCGTGACTTTTCTGGAGCCCTCGGAGCCCCCTGGACTCAATGACCCTGCGAGTCCTAAGGCGGCCCCCAGGGGCCATCCTGGGGCTCTCGTCGGGGGCGCATGCTCTTTTGAGGACCTCCTGGGCCTTCCCGGAGGCCTTCGGGGCTGGTCTAAGATAGCAATACCAAATAACCACAAGCTGTCTTTGTGTGACCACTACAAACAGAAATGCGCTGCTCAACTCACCATCTCGCCACAACGCATCCAAACTTTCCGAAACGGTGGATCACATCCGTTGTTGGCAAACCTCCGCCACTATGCTCGCGGCACGGTGTGGCATGTTAGGACGCTTGGTGGCTGTCGTGTAGGACTTACGTTGTCATACATAGGCGGCTCGTACCAGCCCCGCTGATGCCCCCCTCCCCCCTAAACACACACACACACACATAAAACGGCATGATCGATCCACGGCATGATCGATCCACGGATGATCGATCCATGACCGCGAGGCATGGCTACGTTTACAAGACGCCCGATTGAGCGACAGACAACTGCAATGCTGAAGATATCGAGCGTGATGTACCATTCCAAAGATTGTGATTGATGTGCCGTGCTGAAATGAGATGTGTCATGCCCCGCATTGTGCTCTATATCGCTGTGGATCAAGTCGCCCTTGGCATCCGAATCTTGACAAACCACCAAATGGTGTACCGTCGTCGCGCCACCGTGCCATGAGCTCCCAAGGTGCCCACAGCATGCTCCCAAAGGGCCAACTTTCACAGGGGCGGCCCCCAAGAACCCCCAAACAACCCCCTAGGATGCCTCCATGTTCCATGGCGATTTCACACAAGGGAGGCAGACAACACGGAGGAATGCAGGGGGTTCTTCAAGACATGGCATCAACATTTTTCTGTGCACTGCATTACTGCGGGTCTGACATGCCTCGTCTTCGGTGCTGGGATACTGAGACTGTGCTGGCACGGTGGTGAAAATTGCTCCTGGCAGCTGAACGACTGCGTCTTCTGTAACTAACTCATCCAGCTGGGCCGTCTGACTTGACGGCCCACGGGATCAGATGGATC
Organism: Prorocentrum cordatum; assembly: GCA_963575745.1. NCBI lineage: Eukaryota > Dinophyceae > Prorocentrales > Prorocentraceae > Prorocentrum > Prorocentrum cordatum. The sequence goes on from CAUYUJ010018638.1 coordinate 135,861, forward strand.
CTGAAGTATGTTACTCGGACTTGTTTCACGGGGCCCTTCAAAGGGCTTGCGACGACCTGAACCATCACTTCCCGATCGACAAAAATCAACGAGCGTTGAACCTAAGGGCTGGTCTCTACTGCGTCACTACTCGCTCTTACAAACTGGTACGATGACAAGCACGAACAACCCATCACACGGCAACTAACGATCGGAGACGCAGACCACCCACCCCTTTGAAACATCAGACTTGCCATCGGACATCTGACGCACGCGATCGATTGACCTCTGTTGATCTACTGTCGCGCCGGCGAGTTTGGCGCGTCCCGCGGTCGTCTTCTCGCGCCCCCGCCGCACACTGCAGGAAAGCGACTTCTCGACCCAGGCTTGTCGAGCGCGTGGCGCAATTAGCGTTATGTCAGGCGTGTCCCCCTAAAGGGGGATTTTCGACGAAAAGTAAAAAATACCCCAAAAATACTCCAAGAAGGTAAAAACCATTTTCAAAAAACAGTCCCCAGACTATTTGTAGACCATTGTTTGATTATTTTGGGGGTGTTTTTTTATTTCTCGTCAAAAATCCCCCTGTAGGGGGACACGCCCGACACAAACCAAAGTTTATCGAGCGCGTGGCGCAATTAGCGCTGCGCCCCCCGCGGGTGGCCCGGGAGCGCACTCGCCGGTGACTTTCCTGTTCTGCCCTGCTGGCGTCGGGGGCAGGCGGCGCGCGGCAAGGACCACAGCTCCCACAAAAACCATGCGGGGACTTTTTTCCAACTTCGACGAGCATGTGGCTTCGTTTGTCCGCCATGGCCTCCTCCTCCTCCTCCTCCTCCTCCTCCTCCTCCTCCCATCTCTCCTCCTCCTCCTCCTCGCCAACCACCCCCCCCTCCTTCTCCTCTCCGTCCTCACCCTCGTTTCGTTTGGCGTCTTCGGAGCCCGAGCGAGCAAGCCGCAGCGAGAGCTGGGACACGTGCGCAACGAGGACACCGTGCCTCGCTACCTCCGGGCCCCTCATGCCGCAGCGGGGGGGGGGGGGCGACCATCACCCTCCTGCTCATCCTCCTTCCCCCCTCCCTCCTCCTCCCTCGCGGCTGCGCCAGCGTTTCCTCCTCCACGGATTAACCGAGATAGGGACCCCTAACCGTTTGGGAGGGGACCTAAGTTAGGAGGGCCAAGAACATTAGGGATAAGGAGGGTCTCTTTTGCAGACGTGCCGAACCAAACCGCCCAGAATTATCATCCCTGACGCGAAGACGGGGACCTCAGTGAGGCCACGTCTTCATCGTGTGGTCAGGCTTAGGGATTCTTTTGCTCTCGACCATCCACGTGGGGGCGTGTGACGTGTGGCCGTTCGGGGCTCCCTCGCGACGCGCGCCCCCGTCCTGCTGTGAGCCGAGACTGCGGGGGCGGCAGCAGCGCTGGCCCTCTGAAGGGACGGCAGCCGCGGCCGCACGGCGAGGGGCGGACGGGGAGAGCCCTTGCGCCCTCTCGATTCCTCCTCCTCCTCCTCCTCCTCGTCCTCCTCCTCCTCCTCCTCCTCCTCCTCCTACTACTACTACTCCTCCTCCTCCTCCTCCTCCTCCTCCTCCTCCTCCTCCTCCTACTACTACTACTACTACTACTACTACTACGACTACTACGACTACTACGACTACTACGAC
>CAUYUJ010018638.1:140000-290000 GCA_963575745.1 Prorocentrum cordatum
CTCCTCCTCCTCCTCCTCCTCCTCCTCCTCCTCCTCCTCCACCTCCTCCTCCTCCTCCTCCTCCTCCTCCTCCTCCTCCTCCTCCTCCTCCTCCTCCTCCCTCCGGACTGGCCTGCCCGGCCTGCCCGACAGGCGGCCGGGACCTCCTTCTTACATCCTTTCATCATCTTTCCTCTCTCCTCATCCCCACCTCCTGCAACCTCCTCCCCTCTCTTCGCAGCTCCATCCCCTTCGCCTTCCTTCCCCGCTCCCCTCCCCTGGCCTCCCTCTTCCCTCACCTCCCTCGCTCGCGCGGGGCAGCTAGCTCGGCCAGCCCAAGAAACCAAATTGGGCAAAAACGGCATGTTGCCAAAACTGGGGGGACACCTGCAACGCGAACGAACGCCCATATTCACAACCGGTCATATGACAGGACCATGCGTCGGCCTCCAGCAAGAAGCGCCCTTCTCAATCCACCCACACCATGTCCTCATGCCCCTTCTACCCCCAGTCGCCCTCCTCCTGGGAAGGACGAGGGATAAAAGGGTCTCCTATGTTTCCAACTGGCTTGCAGAACTGTCGCATGTGATTAACTCCCCGTGTCTTCGGCGCTCAAGATTCATACCGAACTACTACCCACCATTTCCAACAACTCCGCACTTACATGTGCATGCCATCATGCCGGCCTAACTCAACGCATAACGGTCATCGAGATGGGGACGTCGCCATACTCACAATGTTTGCAACATATGCACTCTACATACAGTCGGGGCGTTGACCTAAGGAACCCTAAATACGGAACGAGGCCCCTTTTTTCCCGTAAGTGAAACCTCGATTTCCGATCGAAAACATAAGGAAAACCTGAGGCAAGCTGTGAAACACTTAAGGAACGCGGAGCCCCTCCCAAACAAAAAGGGTTCCTTCTTCAGGGCCCCGACTGTATGCCGCACAGGCCCGATTAATAATTAAAAACAGCAGTAGACGTAGCAGACAAGATGGCGAGCAAGGGCGGCCGCGCGACGCCTCTGCAATGTCACACTCGGTTTCGGGGCGCTCGCAGATGGATAGGTCGTCCGAGTACACACCCTTGCGAGCATGCCCCCCCGGTGGACATGTTCAAGCATCAAGGCACGCATTAATCCTGGCGTCCAGCTCCTTGCCAACATGTTTTCGCACACGCGCGCACCTAGATGTTGTGCAACGATGTTTGTCGTTCTGCCTGTCTGTCTGTATGAGGATCTGTATTTGATGTATGTAGAATTGCCCTCATTTGCGTGTAATATGCATGGATGTGTGTACATTACATAAGAAGAGACATAGGTCGACGGAAAGAGAGAGAGACAAAGAGAGAGAGAGAGAGAGAGAGAGCGAGAGAACACACGAAACATAGAGACAACAATCAAGAGAGGCAAAAAGAACGAGAGAGAGAGAGAGATCCACCACCGTGCCGCACGCACGACGTTGAGTGTCCTCAGATCCCTTCGAGTTGTGTTTCGGGGACACCTGCCAACGCGCTCTGAGGCAAAACGTGGAGTGTCCTAAGATCCCTTCGGATTCTCTTTGTTGAATTGCGTGGATAGTTTGTGCGAGTCCCATAGCCCAAATGTTGTAGATCTCCTGGGCGCTCCTGGGGTCGATCGCGTGACTGTTCCAAATGCATGAAAACCCCTGAGGGGCCACGAAAACCCCGAACGGCCCCTAACACGGTCCAAGATGGTCGCGAGTCGCCAACACATCGCCTCACGACGCCCTGAGATGCTCAAATCATGTTCATCCGGTTTTCGAGAGACCTGAATCGTCTCACAGTTAAGGAGCTGTCGACGCTCCAAGACGGTCCAAAAAGCCCCCGAGATCACCCCACGACGGCCCAAGGGGCCCCCCAGATGGTCCCAAGACGGCCCAAGAAGCATCCCAAGACGGCCAAATAGTCACGCTCTCCAAGCCAGAAGGTCGGCGACGATGTTGCCAGCGAAATTCACCGTGAACTTTATGTTTACCGATTCGCAACCACGCCAAACACCACGTGCATGGTATCGGGCGTACATGCAAGAGCCCACATTCTTTGCGGTCTGCGCATGTTTTGCAAACGCGCATTCTTGTAAACTGTTCCATCGTCCACTGTCCTTCCATCCGTCCTCCTCCTCCTCCTAACTTACTCACTGCGAGGCGCCGACACGTGTCCATTGACATTTCGCATCGGGGTAAATGTCTACACGTGCGCACCGTGGGTTATTCTGTCCTGCTCGAGCCAGAGGTTCTTGCTCGACTTCGGGGCTGTGGTTTTGAGCCGCAATTTGACAACCTCGAGTCACCTCCTTCCTTCTCCACCTCTTCATCTATATCTCCTCTGGGGCGTCTGGGTGCGACGCGTTGGTGATGTCGCGGCGCAGGGTTGGCCACGTTCTCAAGGCAACCTTTTTTAACCACGGTTTAATTCGACGGTGGTGTTATCTCTCGCGTGCTTCCGAGGCCTCCAGACGGCTCCAAGATGGGCCAAGAGAGCTCCAAGAGGGGCCAAAGGAGACTCCAAGATGGCCCCAACAGCGCCTCAAAGAGCCCCATGAGCGCCCAAAGATCCCCAAATGACGATTTTGGGAGCTCCAGAAGGGCGACGCTGTTTGGGACCCCCCTCGTTTGATCGATATCCTCCAAGATGGCCCCAAGACGCCCCCCCCCCGACCTCCATAATTGCCCCACGCGACCCCCGAGATGGCTCCACGATGGTTCTGAGAGAGCTCGAGATGGCCCCGAAAAACCTCCATTGCATCACGTATCCCGAGACGGTTTCAAAATGGCCACCAAACACGCGCCATGCTTATCATCACCGCAGCCGTGAGGAACCCGGCGGAAAACCGCCGACGATTTGTGTTACACTCGATTTCAAGACCAAACAAATCCACGGCAATTTCCCACGCAATGTTTCACGCGACGCGCGTTCAAATTTGTCGGGCAACTTTCGGCCGGCTGTTGGAGGCCCCCCAGGGGGCCGACAATTTTCGGGACAAGGGGGGGGGTCCGACGAACTGTCGAGGAAAGTTGTCGCACCTATGGGCGTGGCAATCCCTCCAAGAACCACGAGGCGTTGGGGCAAACGCCGCGCGGCGGTTCCCCTCAAGAGGAGGGGGCCCTCAAACAACGGAGAGAAGAGGGAGGAAGAAGAAAGAGAAGGGAGGAGGGGCGATAGGGTCGAAGGAGGGGGAGGCAGGGGGAGGAAGTGCGGTTCTTGGTTTGGGGAAGTGGAAGGAGGACGAAGGAAGAGATAGGAGGAGGGGGAGGAAAACGACGGAGGAGGAGGAATAGAGAAGGCTAACGACAGAGGCGGATGAAGGGGGAGGGACAGGAAGGGAGGCGTAAGGAGGAGAAGAAAGTTGGAGGCCAAGCGAGACTGTTCTTGTCCTGTCGTTTCTGGCTCCACGAAAATCAAGCGAGAACGGTTGGCATCCCCCGGTGCCTCTCGGGGGCCTCCTGGAAATCGCTTGGGCCTGTCAGGCGGCCTGTCGCGTCGCGCACTTTCCGGGCCCCTCGGCACCTTCCGCAGGCGCCCTGGCGGCGGGGGGGGGTCCCTAAGAGGAGGAGTCCACATGATGCCCCGAGAAGAGACAGCAAACCTGCATATACTGTGTCTATTTGGGGGTCCCCCTTGGAAGCCTCCTCGGGGCCCTCTGCGGGGCCTCTGGAGACTCTCTCGGGGCCCTGCCGCGAACTCTCCGAGCCCTTCGTCGCCCCCCTCTTACCCTGGTGCCCGAAAGAGACTCCCAGGCGGAGCCGCAGAAAGAGGCCCCCAGAAAGAAACGGAAACCTGCGTGTCCTGCGTGCCGCTTTCGGGGTCCCTCTTGGAAGCCTGTCGGGGCCATGCTGGGGGCCTCGTGAGGCTCTCTCGGGGCCCTGTCGCGCACATTCCGAACCGCTCGGCGCCCCGCGAGGGCGCCCTGGCGGGGGGCGCGACGAGACGAGAAACCACCAGACGCACCGGCTGAGAGGGGGCAGCGTGGACGGAGGGGGAAGAGGAAAAGGCAGAAGAAGAGGGGGAGGCCATTGCGCGCCGCAGCTGCAAAGCGTTTTGCAATAGGCGCGTGCCCTTCGCGCTCAGCGACGCCCGCTTGTGCGCGAATGACACATTGCCCTCTCGCGGTGCGCGGCATGCACCCGCGCGAAAAGCTATCTGATAATCGCGTCTGGAAAATCATAATGATCAACGCGCGAATCGGTTTTCGTCGTCGCGCGATAGCTGCAGATCGATCCAAAAAATCAGCCCAGTCCTCTGCCCTTAGGAGAGGAGGCCCTGACCAACAGGGTCCAGGAGGAGCCCACGACAGGCCCTGGATGGGGGGAGCCCGAACCAGCATATCGAGCCATTCGCCCAAAGATGGCCCCTGAGATCGCCTGCAGGACCCAAAGAGGCCCCCCGCAAACCCCAGGGTGCCTCGAGAAGAAACCCAAATCAGACCCCAAGAAGCCCCAAGGGACCTCCGAGAGGCCCCTCCAAACACCCCAGAAGCGAATCCGAGAGGCTTCGAGGATGCCTTCCGAAAGATCCCCGCAGGCATCCCAAAGGCCTCTGACCTCCAACCCAGACGCGCTGGCGGGATGGGCCGACGACTACCAAGTCCGCCACCTCCCGTTGGCTTGCACAAGGGGGGGCACGCAGCCCCTCACAGAGATCGTGTGCGTATGCATCGCGCGAGGCTCAACCACTTTTCCATCATCACGAATCCTTCCTCTGACGCGTGCAGCATGCGCCCCAACCAAGTTCGAATGCGCAGATGGTCCACGACCCAGACGCGGTGGCGGCATGGGCCGACAGCCGCTACATCCGCCGCCCCCTGTTGCTTGCAAAAGGCGTGCGGGGCGTGCCGAATGTGTACCGTTTGGGCCGTTCTTCCAACTGGTTCCCCAGTGGCCTCCGGCGCAAACCGCCAGCACACTGGAACATATGTCTTCCAGTGAATTTTCCGCCCAAGACGACTCCTCGACGGCCCAAGATTGCCATCGACACAGCGGAAATGGTTCTAATGCGATCCAAGACGGTCCACGACTGCTCAAATACAGCCCATGAGGGCTCCAAGAGGGAGAGCCCGACAAAACACAAATCATTGATTTGCCGTGAGTGGTCGGAAAACGATGTTCGCGCGCTCGCCTTTCGGGGTTCCACGGCCAAAGACGGCCCAGCAGGCTTCCAATATATCCCCGCCTCCAAGATGGCCCCAAAATAACCCAAAACACCCTGGAGACGGCCCCAATACGGGTCAATGTTGTCCGAAAGCGTGCCAAAAAGACCCCCGACAACTGCCAAAGCAGCCCAAGAGACCTCCCAGACGCCCGTAAAGAGCCACCAAGGGAGTCCTTCGACAGCTCAACAAAACACCGAAAAGGCCCCTGGAGGCCCCAAAGAGGAGAGCGCGAGAGAGAAAGAGATAGCGACTTGCACGTCAGAAGTGCGTCGGCCGTATGATATTGACTGAACAATACAGACTTACACTGCAATCTGCAAGCAGAAAGTACGGGCTACGTGTCGCCGCGTCTGGCCGATCCCATGCTACATTTGGGAGCATCTGTGCTCGCCAACGCCCGCTGTGCAGGCTTGGCAAATACACGTCGTTTCCAAGGTTTTTCTGCAGGCCGCGTTTCCGGCGACCTCCCAAGCGAGATGTACATACGAGGGCGCGCCGCTGGATGACCCCAAGGGCGGGGGGGGTGGGTGGGACCCCCCCCTTTCCCCAGATCCGTCGTCGGGGAGGCCCCCCCCCCTCCCCCCCTTTCCCGATCCGTCGTCGGGGACCCCCCCCCCCTTTCCCGGTCCGTCGTCGGGGACTGCATCTGTCATGTCCGTCGACGAAGGCGATGTCAACGCACTTGAGCTGACTGAGGGACTGACTGGAATAAAACTAGATTGCGCCAGCCCGCGGCCTGCAAAACTCCGCTTTGCGTCGTGCATGACGACGGCCATCACGATTGGGAAAAAATAGGAAGGGTGATAGTGGGCAGCCGTGTGATATAGGGAGCGCTTGCGGCCAAGACCCGGAATCAGAGCCAGCGCCCTCTGGACGCGGAGATTCTTCATGCCGTAGATCCCTCCACTGCGTCAACGAAGCATTCCGGGACGCCGAAGCGGATCATCGCCTGCAGGCGACCCGCTGTCAAACGCCCAGGCCCAATCGAAGGCGAGAAAAGCAACTTCCCCGACGCCCGACGCTGTCGCCTGGCGACAGATAGTTCGTCGGCCGTTCCAGCCCCAGACCGAAACCCGAACTGCGTGTCCCAAATCTGGCTTTCTGCGCCGGCGTCCTTCCAGCGCGCGAGCGGGATCGCTGCGAAAAGCTTGCACTCGATGGGCAAGAGGGGCATCGGCGTGTAATTCTCGCATTCGGCGACGTCGCCTTATTCTAAGATGGCCGCGACAGTCGCCTCGTGCCAAGCTTCGGGGAGGCACCTCAGTCCAACACCGATTGAAAAACAGAGCGGTCCACTCGTATGCTGGCGTGTCTGCGCGGCAAGTTGCCTTCCAAAACTTAGCGGGGAGATCGTCCTTGCCAGCCGCCCGGCTCCGTTCCAGCTTGCATGCTGCCGCGAGCAGTTCCTCCTTGGTGATCGGACCAGCCTGCAAGGCTACGGGGAGCCCAAGCACCTCCGTATCGTGCGCGGCAGCGACCAGCCGCACGGCCCATTGCACTTTAGCGAAAACCCAGCCAACGTTTGGACCCGCTCGTCGCTATCAATTTCTCCCCCGCGCGGCTTAATTCCAGGATGTCTATGCGCACGCGGCAGTGTAACAAGAAGTGGTGCGAAGCAAGTGCGATGTCTCGCCTGCTCCAAACGTCCGCCACCAAGACCATGCCCTCTGCGTGGCGCAACAAGAACATCGATTTGACAAGAATGGTGTGGCTCAGCTGGGTCATGTGGTTGACATCCCACATTGCAGCATGCCATATGCGTCTGTGCAGGATGGTCGAAGAACGTGCTGGCGACAGCCACCCTCTCTATTAAGAACATGTCCATCACTGAGCTTCGATTCGACAATGGGTTGCGTTGGGCCTGCGGGTCGACCAAAATCAACCCGCCCCAAGTCTGGTTCGTTCCCCCGAATGGCCTGTGCAGCCTGGCATTAAACACTGTCGACAGAGCATGCCCATGTCTGGACGCACCGATAATAGAACTGCCCAGCTGGCAGTACAATTCTTGCCTGTCATCGCAGGGTTTCCGATTGTGAGGGACTTACATACTGAAAACTGGCACCTTCCCGCCCCCCAAAAGAAGACACACAAAGACCCCAACAAAAACTCTTCCTCTCCACTCCTCCTGCTTCCCCTCCATCTGTTCTGTTCTGTTCCGTATGGAGCCCACGTCGACACCGCCGACCCCGGAACGGAACCGAATTAATCGCTGTGGCTGGCTCAGTCATCTTCCTTCTCCTCGTCGCCCCTGTCCTCCTAAACACCCACCTCCTCTACCCCCCCCGTTCTTCAAAAGGTGTTCGCCCAAGCGTTTCCACAACGGCCGGGACAACACATATTCCAACAGGCTGGCCAAGCGTGGGCCAACCGATTGGCCACATCACGCCGCCATTTTCAAAACATAGGGGGGCGGCGGTGATTCGCCGCAGGCCTCTTCGATACACATTATACATAAAATAATAGTATGGAGAGATCTGCTAATCTAAGAATTACCATCGCCATCCCCACGGCCAGCCCAAGGCAACCCTTCCTGGGAGGCGCTGGCAGCGCGACGACCATCGCGCGCGAGAAGGCACGCGTGGAATTAGGTATTCGGTAGAAAAGCGGGTCAGGTGATGTGCGCCATAAGCAAGCCAGCACGCTCGGCAGAAGTTTCCAGCCTGCAACGCTGGCCACGCGATGTGCGGTGCCCGCGAATTGGCGCGATTGGAGTGCGGTTCGCGGCATCAACTTTCGCAGCGTGCTGGTCATCAAGTGCGAGCGGGCACGTCTGCTGTGGGCTGGCTGATCGGCAACACCCTTGACAAAAATGCTGGCCACGCGGAAAGCACTATAAACAAGCCAGCGCGCTCGGAATTAACTTCCTGCCGGCAGCGGTGGTGATTCGATGCGCGGTTCCTGCGAGCCGGCACGCTTGGCGCGCGCGTCCTGGCAGCAGCGCTGGCAGCGCGAAGCGCAAAGGCTACAAGCACGAGCCGGCACGATCGAACAACCCCACATCCTCCTCATCTCCCTGCTCCCTCCACGTGTTCTCCGTCATTTGCCCTCTTCCTCGTCCTACACCTCTTCCTTGTTGTCCATGTCCTCCTCCTCCTCCTCCTCCTCCTCCTCCTCTTTCTCCTCCTCCTCCTCCTAACAAATCCTCGTCCATCTTCTCCTCCTCCCTCTCGTCCTAACTAATCCTCCTCCGCCTCCTCCGCCTCCTCCTCGTCCCCCTCCCCCTCCTCCTTATCCACTCCTCTCCTGTCTTGTCCTCTCGTCTCTTCTACTCCTCATCCTCCCTCGCTGCATCCATCCGCTTGCCCCCGCGGAAACGGACAGGGGCGGGGGGGAGGGACAAAGCGGAAAAACAACGGAGGTGGCGGAGGAGAAGCGGAAAGGAAGGAGACCCTGGGGTGGAAGGAGCAAGGGTGGAAGTTGGGCTCGACTTGCCTCTGCCCGCCTCTAACCAAACCCGTAGCCGCCCCCCTTGGCCACCCTCCCTCTAGTTTTTCGCCAGCTTGGCGCCCAAGACGCCTTTTCGAAGGTGACGAGGGCGGGGGCAAAGAAAAGGGAAAGAGAGACAGGATGAGGGGGAGGAACCAAAGGACGGAAAGTGTCTCAGCCGCTACGTGGAGGCTCGGGCCCCTAACGGTGGATGCTAGCCAGCATCGCGCCAGCGAGGCTCAGATGATAAGACATGACGCCAACAATTCCTCCCCGATCCATTGATTGTATAACTAACTTGTGTGGAATCTGCGCATCAACCTCTTGCACATCAACTGGGGCGTCGTCGATAGAACCGCGCACCACGAGAGCCCGAAACTGCCACACCCAAGCCCCCCACTCCCACTGACGCATAGAGAGTAAGGAAAGAAAACCAGAAAGATGATGAGCGAGTAGAAGCCCGAGAATGATGAGGAAGATAATAAACAAGAGGACGATGCCAAAATGGGAAGCTGCTAGAGGAGGACGAAGAGGAAGATTACATTGTTTAGGGATTCCATGAGGATCAGGGCAGAGATTAGGCACGATCGCTTCCAGTGCACACATCCCCTGCAGATGGTGCACACATTCCCTGCAGAGACAACCCCCCCCTCCCGGCCAACCCCAGATAACCCGGCCAACCCTTCTGGCAAAACGCCTCCAGCCGACCCTGGTCAGGGCAATTCTATTCATACTGTGTATACAGTCAGACCTAGGCAAAAAGAGAACCCCTCAAGAACATGAGACCCTCCTCTGGCAAAACTGAAGAACATCCAAGGGTACCCTGCCCGAGGATGCACAAGAACATCCCACAAACTCGAAGAACACGAAGGTATCATCCCCGAACCGACCTCGATCTCTTATACCTCGGTCCGACCACTGTACACAAACGACTGCACGCACACCCTCTCTGTCTCTCACCCCAGCGGGCGCCGCTACCGACTGCCATCGAGCAGCGAGCGACTGCCGGTGGGAACGCCCAGAACGCCAGCGGAACGCCTGGGGCGGGCGACTTCAAGCTCGCCCGCCCCCACGTGCCCGCGGAGCGCGGGCTGCGCCTTCCCTGAGGAAACCAAAAGGTGCCGGTACCGTTGCAGTAGGCTCGTGCGGCGTCGGCACGCGCAGAAGTTTTGACACCGTCGCGATCGATTCAACCTCGAAGCGACCGCGCCGATTGTTCAAGGTTGAGCTCTGTCGGCTTCAATGGCGTCACCGTGTCCCTCGGTGCTTCCGCGTCGCAGAATTCAATCTTGAACGCCTTCGCCGTCGTCGCAGGCGCGCCGTCGCCGCACGAACCTACCGTACTCCCCGGACCAGGTTCTGGGGTGCGTCCTGACCGTTCGAGGCGAATCCAGCCGTGGCGACGAGGGCCTCCCATGAGGCCCCCAAAAAAGGGGAATACGAGGGAAGGGTCGCGGTATGGGATTACCCGCTTCTCCTGGGACCCCCTCGCTGCGCGCAGCACAAGTTTGCATGACTAGAGGAAAAAAACAAACACATAAACATACCTTTCAGAGGTTCGCGCGGAATTCTTGGATCCGCGCCGGAAACCCCTCCCTGGCGCGCGGAGCGCGCCAGGGGCGGCGCCAGAGGCGCCGCTGGGGGGGGGGGGGCAGCGCGGATTCAAGAAATCCGCGCGGAGCGCCAAAAGTATATATGTTTATGGCGTCTTTCCTCTTCGCAGGACTCCCCCTCTGGAACTGCGGGCTGCCTGGGGCTGGCTCTGGAGGAGGGCCTGCCACAGGAAGCCTGCCCTTGGGCCCGAGGAGCCCCCCCCCCCCCTCGCAGGAAGGCCGCGCGGGCCCCGCACGGGGCTCCCCAGGGGACCCGGCCGCGCCAGGAGGCCCCAGGAAATCCGGGGAGGCCCCAGGAAGCTCCCGAAAACGAAGGCGAAGCCATGACGAGGACAACATCGAGCGAAGACAAATCGGGAACCTCCGAGATCTGGCGGTCTCTGAGCGTTCCCGAGCGCTCTGAGAGCGTTCCAGAGGGCTCTGGAACGGACTGGTCCTCGTGCTAGCCCCGTCCGAAGGAAGCCCCCGGGGAGGTCCCCTGAAGCTGTGAAGCTCCAGCAAACGCCGGACGTTCCAGGGAAACGGGGCAATCTCCAGGAAGCCCCAGGAGGACCCTGTAAGAGCAGTAGGGCGATTGCACTGCTGAGCTGCGAACGTGGGGGGGGGGATATCAAGGTGGAGGATGAGGTCGGCTTGCTAGGACTCGGTTATGCCGCTCCTGAACTCCTGAACTCAGCCCCATCGCGGGATGGCAAAGTCGGGTATTCAGGCAGCTGACCGTGGCAGGATGCGGGTCTGAGACGTATAGTGTTGTGCGGTGTGCTGTAAGTTGGCGAAGTAGCGTTCCACGCTGGCGCTTCTTCACTAAACTGCATGTTGAAAAAGCAGATGCATCCCACTGAACACACAATGTCGCATAACATACATAGATGTATCCTGTCCTCGTCCTTGGGCGTTTGGATTGAAAGAGGGCACGAGCTGGAGAGTCCCAAAGAAAACTATGTACCAGGCGGGCCTTTTGTGGGAGCTCGTTCGGCGTGCAGCACTCAGCAAACCAGTTGAACATAGGTGCTGCGCTGGACCTGCCGGCGCTACGCAAGCAATGTAAGCTGGGGAGGGAGGGGCCGAACTTGAGATATCGCAGCTGTGCCACTTGACTACCACACCAAACGCTGGCCGTCAACCTGCGACAGCAACAATCAATGCCTCAGCTTTGCGCGCAACTGGACGGCACCGCACGCTGCGGGCACAGCCTTGCAGCCAGACTGGACACGCGCACGTCGGCGGAGAGGCGCCGAACAGTCGCGGCATGCTGCCCAGCAGGGCGACCGGTGATGACTGGCAAGCACGCAAGCGCTCCGGGTTCGCACACTTGCCTGCGCGCGCAGATGAGGTGGTGCGCGTGGGGCGTCTCAGAAGGCGCCGTGCCTCTTGAAGACAATGTTGCCTTACAAGGCACCTCCCGATAGAAACCTCCCAGACTGGGCCGACCCCTCCCGTGAAGTCCTCCGCCTTCTGGAAGACCGCCCCCCTTCGCCTCATCCTCCCTGTGCGCCCCCCCCAGCACGCGCAACTGCGCAATTCACCAGCCCATGTTTTGGACGCTCGAGGCGGGGACGGAACAGCATGGGCGCGATGCCCAACAGCGCGTGCTGCCCCACATCGACAGCGGCCACTAATGGGCCTGCGACGTCTGTCCCGAACTGACACAGTGCCTGTGGCGGCACCTGCAACGAATCATGGCGAATCCAGCCCAATCGAGGCAATAATTGCTTCTTCTCTAGTCGACTCGCCATCGCTCGGACGTCCATACCCTGTTTTTGTTGGTTTCGTGCGTGTTTTTTCGGCAAGTGGTCAAGGATGCTCCTCGATGGTCCTCGTCGAGGAAAAAACGCACACGTCCGAGCGATGCCAGGTCGAAACAAGGTCACGAGAACGTGGATCAAGAGCATCGGCCCCTTCGCCCAGAGTCTAAGGCCCCATGAGGATGTCCAACGCGAAGAGCACTCCAAGCTGGAGAGCCCAACGGCGAAGGACGTCAGCGCACCCCTGCAAAGCCATGGCTGTTCTTGACCCGCGCGCCAGCGGCATTAGAAATTCCACATGCAGGAACATACAGTCGGGGCGTTGACCTAAGGAACCCTAAATAAGGAACGAGGCCCTTTTTCTACCATAAGTTGAACTTCGATTTCCCATCGAAAACAGAAGGAAAACCTCTGGCAAGCTGTGAAACACTTAAGGAACACGAAGCCCCTCCCCAACGAAAAGGGTTCCTTCTTCAGGGCCCCGACTGTACACCTTGCGAAATGCTTAAGAAATCATGGGTTAAGAAATTCATAGTCTCAGAACTTGGCTAAAAACCCAAAATTTCTATTAAAATCTTGAGATTTACGTTGAAACATTAAGAATAATCGAGACCCTGGCCGAAAATTTAAGTTTTCTTAAGCATCGCCTAAGGTATAAGCCTTCGGAGCTCTGGGCGGATTTCTTGGATCTGCCTGGACCCCCCCTGCCTGGCGCGCGGAGCGCGCCAAGGAGGCCTTGGCGCCGATCTAAGAGAAATCCGCGCGGAACTCCGAACGTTTGTGTCCGTGACGCCTTCTGCTCGGTCGAACTGGACTGGAACCGCTGCTTGCTGCCGCTTCCATCATCTCCATTCCCCCGATGATGCTTCTGCAATTCGGGAGCGGCCAAGAGGGGGGTGTCCAAGAGGGGGAATGCAAATCTTGACCGGCGGCATGTGCGCGGCCCAGCGGGGGGGGCAGGGACGTAACGAAATGAGAAGAGGCGCCAGGACATCTGGGGAGAGATCATGCCCCCCGCCATGATGTCCACCCCCCCTAGTCATCACCCCCCTCTTTGCCGCCCCCGATGCAATGCGCGGCCCCAGAAGTCCCGACCCTTTCCCGCCCCCGATGCAATGCGCTTCTGCAATGCGCGGCCCCTCCTCCTCCTCCTCCTCCTCCTCCCCCTCCTCCCCTCCTCCTCCTCCTCCTCCCCCCCCCTCCTCCTCCTCATCCTCCTCCCCCTCCCCTCCCCCTCCCCCTCCCCCTCCCCCTCCCCTCCCCCTCCCCTCCCCCTCCCCCTCCTCCTCCTCCTCCTCCCCCTCCTCCCCCTCCTCCTCTCCTCCTCCTCCTCCTCCTCCTCCTCCTCTCCTCCTCTCTCCTCCTCCTCCTCCTCCTCCTCCTCCTCCTCCTCCTCCTCCCTCCTCCTCCTCCTCCTCCCTCCTCCCTCCTCCCTCCCCCTCCTCCTCCTCCTCCTCCTCCTCCCTCCCTCCTCCTCCTCCTCCTCCTCCTCCTCCTCCTCCTCCTCCTCCTCTCCTCCTCCTCCCTCCTCCTCCCTCCTCCTCCTCCTCCTCCTCCTCCTCCTCCTCCTCCTCCTCTCTCCTCCTCCTCCTCCTCCTCCTCCTCCTCCTCCTCCTCCTCCCTCCTCCTCCCTCCTCCTCCTCCTCCTCCTCCTCCTCCTCCTCCTCCTCCTCCTCCTCCTCCTCCTCTCCTGGGCACCAGCTGCCGTCCCGGGTCCACGCTCGCTGGCCCCCCCCCGGGGGCCCAACGGCGCTCCCCCCCGGAGGCCGCAGACATCGAGGCACGAGGCCAGGACCAGAGCACTTCGATCGTCGGGCGTCGACCTCCTGGCCCCGCGGGGAGCCTTCGTCCTCGGGCACTCCAGATTTCGTAATAAAAGGGACCCGCACCACGTGCCAATGTTGGAGGCGCACGTCCGACACGAACATCTAGGGCAGAAATCGTATCCAGTCAAAAACCCTCATAAGGACGCGCGGTAAGGACGCAAGACCCTTGGAAGCCGAAGTTGAGATTTTTGGGGCGGCGGACGACGAAAACCCCAAGAGTACCCTGACAAGCGGGCAAGCGAAAGAGGCCCAGGACGAGCCGCAAGAGCAAGGAAGAGCAAGGACGCAAGGGTACCCCCGCTTTCGTAATAAAAGGGAGGGGGTCTCACTTCGGGGGGGGTCTCTTCCAGGCCATCTTGGAGGGCCTGGGGGGTCCGGGGGCGATGATTTGGAGGGTTCTCCCACGGGGGAGGTCTGAAATGGCTTGTCTTGGAGGGTCCAGACCCCCTCCCTTTTATTACGAAATCTGGGGTACTCCCCTGGCTTTCTGAGCGCGCAGGCTCGCTCGTCATCGGCCGATTCCAGGCCACTGGCGGCGTTCGATGTGGAGCCCGCGCCGGGGTCGCCGCCGCGCCGACCAGACACGAACCTGCACTCCGCAGAAGCCAGCCGCGAGTTGCATTGCTACGAATGTCTTAGCGGGCGAAGACGAACGGTATACGAGGACCTTTTCCACCGTCGGGGACGCCTGCCCCCTGGGCTGCTGAAAAATTTGTACCCCTTCGTGGCACCCACCGCAGGCGTACATTTATGCCATACCGCTCTTCGCCCCCGAAATGTCACCTATACCCTCGATCCCATCCGAGCGGACGCCTGCGAGAATTAAAAAATGTAAAAAAACACATAAACAGAAACTTTCGGTGTTTTTCTTTCTTGGAACATAGCCCCTCGATCCCGTCCGAGTGGACGCTGCCGTCCAAACCTTCTCCGAGCGAGAAGAAGACAGGGAAAACACCTCCGTCCACTTAAGGATCCCTAAACCGTGTGGTGACAGACCGTGCGGTGACCTCGACGCACGGTCGGTAAGCGCACGGTCTTGGGACCCCCGAGGCCCCAATCGCCCGAGACGTCCTCGGAGAACGAACCGAGTCCCAAAACCGTGCGGTGACCCCGAATCCCCACCGACTCACCACACGGTGTGGTCACCACCCCGTTTGGGGGCCCCCGAAGAAAGAAAGGGAAAGGGCCCCCGAGTCCACATCTCGGCCCCCCCCACACCCTCGCACCGTCGACCCCCCCTCCCGCTTGCGCAGGGACCCCGACCGCCCCGGCATTCCTAATTAGGCCGACCATTCGGTCGGGCATGTCCCCTCTTACAGGTGGATTCTGGACGAAAAATTGAACACAGTCAAAACAAAGATGCGCAACAAGGGCCAACAAAAAGACTCGAATTACCCTGTGACGTACCCAACCCATTTGTATCATGGGAAACGAGGAGTTGGCCGAAACTGATCCGTTGTTTGATATGTAAGCTACTTGGGACACGCGCCTATGGCATGATGCGCAGGAAAACCATACAAGAACGAGGGGCGACAACTACAGGCTCGAAGAGGACATGGGGAGTCGGGAACGAAGAGCAGGAGAAAGACGTGCGGGAAGCCCACTGTGCTGTGCCCCTTTAACAGCCCTCGAAAGTGGCGACAGTTTGACAGATCGCAGCCCCCCAGGGATGGCGAGGTCTAATTTGAGTCTGCGGTGAGTACCCACTGTGCTGTGCCCCTCAGCAGCCCTCGAAAGTGGCGACAGTTTCACAGATCGCAGCCCCCCAGGGATGGCAAGGTCTAATCTGAGTCTGCGGTGAGTACCCACTGTGCTGTGCCCCTCAGCAGCACTCGAAAGTGGCGACAGTTTCACAGATCGCAGCCCCCCCAGGGATGGCGAGGTCTAATCTGAGTCTGCGGTGAGTACCCACTGTGCTGTGCCCTTAGCAACCCTCGAAAGTGGCGACAGTTTCACAGATCGCAGCCCCCCAGGGATGGCGAGGTCTAAATTGAGTCTGCGGTGAGTACCCACTGTGCTGGGCTCCTCAGCAGCCCTCGAAAGTGGCGACAGTTTCACAGATCGCAGCCCCCCAGGGATGGCGAGGTCTAAATTGAGTCTGCGGTGAGTACCCACTGTGCTGGGCTCCTCAGCAGCCCTCGAAAGTGGCGACAATTTCGCAGATCGCAGCCCCCCAGGGATGGCGAGGTCTAGTCTGAGTCTGCGGTGAGTACCCACTGTGCTGTGCCCCTCAGCAGACCTCGAAAGTGGCGACAATTTCGCAGATCGCAGCCGCCCATGGACGGCGAGGTCCCGCTCATGTCCGCGCGGTGCCTCACTCTGCAGGCCTCCCCAGCAGCCCTCGAAAGTGGCGACTGTTTCGCAGATCGCAGCCCCCCAGGGACGGCGAGGTCCCGTGTGGGTCCGCGGTGGGTACCCTCTCCGCTGGCCTCCCCAGCAGCCCTCGAAAGTGGCGACAGTTTCGCAGATCGCAGCCCCCCAAGGACGGCGAGGTCCCGTTTGGGTCCGCGGTGGGTACCCTCTCCGCTGGCCTCCCCAGCAGCCCTCGAAAGTGGCGACAATTTCGCAGATCGCAGCCGCCCAAGGACGGCGAGGTCCCGTTTGGGTCCGCGGTGGGTACCCTCTCCGCTGGCCTCCCCAGCAGCCCTCGAAAGTGGCGACAATTTCGCAGATCGCAGCCCCCCAGGGACGGCGAGGTCCCGTTTGGGTCCGCGGTGGGTACCCTCTCCGCTGGCCTCCCCAGCAGCCCTCGAAAGTGGCGACAGTTTCGCAGATCGCAGCCCCCCAAGGACGGCGAGGTCCCGTTTGGGTCCGCGGTAGGTACCCTCTCCGCTGGCCTCCCCAGCAGCCCTCGAAAGTGGCGACAATTTCGCAGATCGCAGCCCCCCAAGGACGGCGAGGTCCCGTTTGGGTCCGCGGTGGGTACCCTCTCCGCTGTGCCCCCCAGCAGCCCTCGAAAGTGGCGACTGTTTCGCAGATCGCAGCCCCCCAGGGACGGCGAGGTCCCGTTTGGGTCCGCGGTGGGTACCCTCTCCGCTGGCCTCCCCAGCAGCCCTCGAAAGTGGCGACAGTTTCGCAGATCGCAGCCCCCCAGCGATGGCGAGGTCAAAGGCAGGGGGGAAGAGAGGGACGGGAGGGGTGGGAAGGAAGGTTCGCGCGAGCAGTGCTCTATTCAAAACGAGAACCCAACGCAGGAGGGTTGGGAACAAATCGTCCTATTACTAGTTTGGACTATTTTGAATATACCTCCTGTAGTGGGACGTGCCCGACTCGAGCCTGCCAGGCCACGCTCTTGGAACCAACGGGTGCTGCACAGGCAAAAGCCAGGTTCAGATAACAGATAGCAAAGGCATCAAGAAACAAGACGGTCTCAACCAGACGTGCTCTAAGACAACCTCGTGCACACCGCGAGAAGCTCTCAGCACATTCTTTGGGGGCCCTATCTTGCCGTCGCTCGGACGTCCATTTCCCGTGCATTCGTCGGTGTCGTGTGTGTTTTTTTCTGCTCGATGTTCCAAGATGGTCCTCGATGGTTCTCGCCGAGAAAAAATGCACACGTCCGAGCGATGCCAAGCTATAGGCAAGCCAAGACGCTTCGCCACTGCTCCATCCGCGGGGCACTCCCCCCCGCGACCTGCCAGCGTGGGCGCGGGCCGCCCTGCGCGCGCGAGGCGCCGCCCGCGAGCCGAAACAGAGCACGGCGGCGCTGCCCTCCTCCTCCCTTCTTCCTCCTCCTTTCTTCTTCCTCCTCCTCCTCCTCCTCCTCCTCCTACTCCTCGTCCTCCTCCCTCTCTCCCTCCCTCCCTCCCTCCTCCCTCCTCCCTCCTCCCTCCCTCCTCCTTCCCTCCCCTCCCTCCATACCTCATCCTCCCTCTCCTCACCGTCTCCTCCCTCCTCCGTCTCTCCTCCTCCTCCTCCTCCTCCTCCTCTCCTCCTCCTCCTCCTCCTCCTCTTCCCCTACTCCTCCTCCTCCTCCTCCTCCTCCTCCTCTCCTCCTCCTCCTCCTCCTCCTCCTTCTTTTCTTCCTTCTCATCTTCCTCCTCTGGCAGCGGCGCGCATGCCGGCGCGCGTTCCATCAACGCTCCAAGGCCGGCCCCGCAGGGACGGCCCTTGCACTCAGCAAGCGACAGCTCTCCCTTGAGGGGGAGGGGCGCGCGAGAACGACATAGCCGACCTCCCTGCGTCCGCCGCCGCCGCCACAACAAGACCCTCTTCCACTTCATTCCTTCTTGCTCCTCCAACCCCATAACAATGAATCTTCTCCCCGTCCTCCTCCCTCCCTTCGCCCTCCCCCAGCTGCCGCTCCTGGTCATCGTCGTCTTCCACCCCCTCGCCCCACCTTGCCTGCTCGTCCTGTTCCTGCAGTTCCTCATGCTCCTCGGCAGGATTGATGCGGAGGAGGACAATTTCACTGCAATGACTCGTCAGCCATTTGAGCTGGTCCTAACCCCCCTGTTCCTGCTCGTGCTGCTGCTGCTCCTCCTTCTACGCCTCACCCTCCTCCTGCTCTTGCTCCGCATGCCCAGTACGCTCCAACTGCTCTCCCATCTGCGGCATCTGCTCCTCTGCTCCTCCTTGTGCTCATGTTGCTAGTGCTGCTGCTGCTCCTCCTTCACCTCGTCAACCTCATCATCCTCCTACTCTCCTTCACGTCATCCTCACTCGCCCTCCCCGTTCTCGTGCGCTCGTCCTTCCATTCCGGCGGACGAGCTCGACATGGGCCCCGAGGATCACCAAGACAGGCATCGCCGACCGCCTGAGCGGTCAGCTCGCCTACGCCAGGCTCTAGGGCACGTGCAAAATGCAAGTCATGCCAGCCAGCCAATACCGAGCACCAGTTACTTTGTCCCTCCCGCTCGCTGCACGGCCCAGGAGCTACGGCGCTGACCCTCATGGGCATGGGCATCGAGGCGCAATGTGCGCCGCGCACGCCCGTGCAAAGCACTTCTCGGACGCGGTACGCCTGACAGTCTGGGGCAGGTGTTGGCAGGGCCTCGACGCTCGCTGGCCGCTGGAGATGCCACTCGGCTGCTGCCGCGCGCCTCCGGAGGGACCGGCGCTGCTTGACGAACAGCCTGTGCTTGGCACCATCCTGGAGGAGCGGGCGCAGGCCAGCATGGCGCAGGCGAGATCGTGGCGCACATCTTCCGGGTTGCCTGCCAGTATCGCTACGACCGGCAGGTCCGTGTCGTGCCGACCCTGGCGTGTCTCTGACACCCCAGGGATCGTTCACCCTTGAGCGATCGGCCGTTTCCGAGACGTCAGATCGCTCAGCGTCGACGGATTCTGGGTCGCTGGCGGTGTTCAACGTTGAACGCTGGCAGCGGGGTCGGCGACCGTGGACACGACGCGAACCTGCCATGTAACATCTTGCTCAAGAGAAGGCTTCGACGGCATGGGCGAGGTTGAGATCGAGACTCTCTCGCGGAAGGCGTGGGCACCACTTCGAGATTTGTGAGCTGCTTCAGAGTGGTCAACGGCCCAGGCTTTTTTTAATGCGGCGCATTTGCTACATCTACCAGAAGGCATACTTGTCTATGTTAACAGTATTGCCCGTAGTGCACGGAGGAGGTGTGGCCAAGTATACGACACGTGGTCGGGCCGTGCACGGCATGTTCATCCCGAGCACACATCAACTCCACGTTAACAACCAAAAGTGACACTGAGTAGCTGATGGGTTACATTCCGAAATAGGAAGTCGCCTGAACGCCGTCCTAAATTCATGGTGGCAATTGTCCGCATGGTAATGTTAGTCTTCGCTTCCACCAAACACAACACTGGGTGAGTACAAGAAACGGATTCACCTATTGCTTTATCTGCTAGATTCGTATCTTGCCGTACGTGTGTTGCTTGCTTATCACGTATTTTAGGTTCTAACCTACGGTCGGTTGTTCGTAGAGTACGCATTTGTGACTGTGGGCAGGCACGCATGGACGCCATGTGGGAGCTGCTGGCCGACATCTACGACACACACTTCAATCCATGCGTATCCATATCTTATGTATATGCGTGCACAGATTGACATATACCTAAGTGTGTACAAATGTATGCCATATTTCAAGACATGGAGTTTGGTTGACACGCGGGACAACTCGTCTGCTGAGGGTACCAAGCGGGTCTCCCCGAGGCCCCCGCCCATGCAAGCGATGCGCCCCTGCTGACGCCAACGAATCGGCAAGATAGGCCAACTGCACTCACCCGTCTCAATGTACCAGCGGCAGGATATTTCAATACAGGGCGCGCTGGATTCTGCCCAGACGGCTCAGAGAGGCTGCGCGAACCACGTTAATGCTGTCTTCGCTCTCCCCAAAAGAACCCCGAATCGAATCGATAAGTCAGATCGGCGATCGGAATGAACCGGATTGGCGGAAATCGGCAGCCAAGTCGGGAGAAATCGAATCGGCGGAAATCCGCAAGCACGTAAAGCCTCGACCGAGTAATCGGAATCCGGATCGGAAGACGCAGTCGAAACGAATCGGAACTGGAAGCCATCGAGAGCGAATCGACTCGGAGTGGAGATGAAGCCTACTTCCCTGGCGAACGGCCCTGGCCTGCTGTCGAGAGCACGGCCCTTCGCTGAGGTGCGGCCAGGTCGCAGTCTCGCCGCCCGCAGGGGGCACGTCAACCGAGTGCCTGGGCTGCGGAGGCGAGGGCGCGGGCACGTGCCCTCGGGAGTGACACGCTGGGCAAGGCTGCGGCAAGTTCGTGTCGTGCCGACCTGTTGACGCTGGCGCCACGGGGATCGCTCAGATCTTGAACGATCGGCCGTCTCCGAAACACCGACGGACTCGACGCTGAGCGCTGGCGGCGGGGTCGGCGCCGGTGGACACGACGCGAACCTGCAGTGCAGGAACCCTCCGACAGGTGGGCGTGCCCGCAGCACGAGTGGACCAGGCCCGACCCCTCTGGCAGTTGCAGGGGCCCAGGGATGCTGGCCAAACCGAGCTGGGGGTCGCCGCGCTGCCGCGGGTTGCCGCTAAGAACATCCTCGACCAGTGCGAGAAGAGATTGGATGAGCAGTGCGGCCCAAATGCACCGCCGATTCAGCCGTCTGCTGCGGACGAGCCTGGCATCGACCCATCACCGTGGGGACGGTGGCGCTGACCCGCAGGCGGTCGAAGCCCAGGACGTGGCCGTGCGTCGCTGCCTGGCATCCCCGCCCGTGGACCTCTCGGGAGCGGCCAAATCCTCCCAAAGCGACCTGCCGTTCCCAATGCGGCCGAGGACGCCGGGAGGTGGGCACGGTTGGGCGGCTCGATCCTCGGAGCGCGCCGCGCGGCTCGAGCCTCAGCCGGCGAGGCCGGGGCGGCGGCTGGTCAAGCGTGCGCTGTGACTCTGGTCGACGCTGCAGCGGCGACGCGGTCGGTCACAAGAACCAGTGAGGAACTCGTCACCGCCGCCAGGGTGCGCCCGAAGCATGCCAGGAGGGCCCGAGAGCCAGAAGTCGGCGAGAGACCCCGGGACCCGTCTCCCTCGGGACTCGCTACCTCCACGGCGACTCACGCTGGCCTTCCTCCGTCTTCTTCTGCTCCTCCTGGCACTCCTCCTGGTTCGGGGATGGACAGACCCCCCTTTAGCAAAACGTGGTTTGGTGAAAACGACCTGAGGCCCAAACCTGGCGGGCGCAAGCCTGGAAAATAACGGCCCCGGCGCCCTCTCGAGAACCGAAAACGGACAATTCACTGATCGACGTGTCACTGTTGGGGGTTCTGTCCACCCCCGACTGGTCCTCATCCTGGCCATGCTCGTCCTTTTCGTGCTGCGCCCTGTCCCTGCCTGCGGCTCTCGCTGCTGCGCCTCCACAGCGGAGGGCCGCGCCGGAAGACCTCTGGCAGCGGACGCTCACGAACTCTCCGCGACCCACTGGCAGCGCTCCCCGCGCCCCCTCACCGCAGCCTCTCCTCCTTTAGGACGACGTCGGGAAGAAGAACAACCTCCTCCTCCTTCTCCTCCTCCTCCTCTCCTCCTCCTCCTCCTCCTCCTCCTCCTCCTCCTCCTCCTCCTCCTCTCCTCCTCCTCCTCCTCCTCCTCCTCCTCCTCCTCCTCCTCCTCCTCTGGCGGAACTGGAGAATGCATTGGGCGCCGCGGTCGCTGCAGAGCCTTCTGGAACGGTCTTGGAGCGCTCCCGAGGGCTCTGGAGCCACTCATCTTCGCCCTGCGCCTGCCTCGTCCTCCTCGAGGGCGGATGCTGGGGATGCTTTCTCTTGCTGACTGCTCTGGTAAGAAGAGAGAAACCGCCATACACATAAGCTTTTGGCGCTCCGCGCGAAATTTCTTGGATCTGCGCTGGACCCACCCCCCCTCCCTGGCGCGCTGCGCGCCAGGGGCGGCGCCGGAAACGCCGCTGGAGGGGGGGCCAAGCGAGATCCGAGAAAATCTGCGCGGAGCGCCAAAAGCTTATGCTTATGGCGTTTTTTTTCTCATTCGATCTGGGCCCCCAAGGGCCTCTGGGACGCTTAGTGGGCCCTGGAAACGGCAAGGCCGTTTTTTACCGGTTCCGTTTTGCCGTTATTTTGCCGGTTCCGACGCCGTTTTTGTTACCGGTTCCGGCGCCGTTTGTTGACCAGTTCCGGCTCTGGTTCCAATCCTGGAGCCGTTTTTCCACCGTTTCCGGTCGCCGTCTTTTTCGCCGCTCCCATTTTCAAGGGACATTTTTGCGGTGAAAAAGCGGCCCTGCCGTTTCTGGGGCCCACAAAGCTGGGAGGCCCCGAGAGGACTCCAGGCCAGGGACCTCCAGACACCTCGCGGGGCGGCCCGCGAGCTGCCATCCTCCGCACCCCTTCCTCATCGCCACGCGGGCCCCTGCCTCCTCGGTTTCATGCCTGCCTCTCCTCTCTTGCACCCTGCCCTCTCGCGTTTCCGTAGCTTTCTTCTTTCCATTCCAGGAAAAGAAAAAGAAGAAGAAGAAGAAGAAGAAGAGGAGGAAGAAGAAGAAAAATAATAATAACAAGAAAAGGAAGAAGAAGCAGAACAAGAAGAAACGCCATAAACCTGAACTTGTGGCGCTCCGCGCGGAGCGCCAACGGTCTACGTTTATGGCGTTTTTTCTTCGACAGTCCCCGCACGTCCCGCCGAATCCCACCAGCCCTTTGGGCGTGAGTGGTTTAGAGAGCCCGCTCTGTCCTCAACCCCCCTTCTTCCCCTTCGGGGAGGGGTTTACCCCTCCCCCTACCCCCTCCCCCTGGGCCTGGAGAGGGGGTTCCGCGGGTCGTTGGAGGGGTCTTTTCCGACTCCTGGGAGGGCTAAAAAACGACGACCTTCCTGAGGATTCTGGCCCCGACGGGGAGAGGGAGTTAGGCCCCTCTGCTCTTCTTCGAAGCCACAATTCCCTACATCCTGAGTGGGGTTCTTGTTTTCCCAGAACACCCTCTCCTTCCCACCCACCTCCCGCTCCATCTTCCATACGCCCATACGCCTGAGCGAGGAGGGCATCCGCAAACCATACTATTTACATGGTTTCGTGCCCCTCCCACCCTTCCAGGGAGGCCCCGCCTGAGCGAGGAGGGCATCCGCAAAATATACTATTTACATGGTTTCGTGCCCCTCCCACCCTTCCAGGGAGGCCCCGCCTGAGCGAGGAGGGTATCCGCAAACCATACTATTTACATGGTTTCGTGCCCCTCCCACCCTTCCAGGGAGGCCCCGCCTGAACGAGGAGGGTATCCGCAAACCATACTATTTACATGGTTTCGTGCCCCTCCCACCCTTCCAGGGAGGCCCCGCCTGAGCGAGGAGGGTATCGGAAAACCATACTATTTACATGGTTTCGTGCCCCTCCCACCCTCCAGGGAGGCCCCGCCTGAGCGAGGAGGGTATGGTTTCTACTATTACATGGTTTCGTGCCCCTCCCACCCTTCCAGGGAGGCCTGAGCGAGGAGGGTATCTACTATTTACATGGTTTCGTGCCCCTCCCACCCCTCCAGGGAGGCCCCGCCTGAGCGAGGAGGGTATCCGCAAACCATACTATTTACATGGTTTCGTGCCCCTCCCACCTTCCAGGGAGGCCCCGCCTGAGCGAGGAGGGTATCCGCAAACCATACTATTTACATGGTTTCGTGCCCCTCCCACCCTTCCAGGGAGGCCCCGCCTGAGCGAGGAGGGTATCCGCAAACCATACTATTTACATGGTTTCGTGCCCCTCCCACCCTTCCAGGGAGGCCCCGCCTGAGCGAGGAGGGTATCCGCAAACCATACTATTTACATGGTTTCGTGCCCCTCCCACCCTTCCAGGGAGACCTCGCCTGAGCGAGGACGGTATCCGCAAACCAAACTATTTAAATTGGTTTCGTGCCCCTCCCACCCTTCCAGGGAGGCCCCGCCTGAGCGAGGAAGGTATCCGCAAACCATACTATTTACATGGTTTCGTGCCCCTCCCACCCTTCCAGGGAGGCCCCGCCTGAGCGAGGAGGGTATCCGCAAACCATAATATTTACATGGTTTCGTGCCCCTCCCACCCTTCCAGGGAAGCCCCGCCTGAGCGAGGAGGGTATCCGCAAACCATACTATTTACATGGTTTCGTGCCCCTCCCACCCTTCCAAGGAGGCCCGCCTGAGCGAGGAGGGTATCCGCAAACCATACTATTTACATGGTTTCGTGCCCCTCCCACCCTTCCAGGGAGGCCCCGCCTGAGCGAGGAGGGTATCCGAAAACCATATTATTTACATGGTTTCGTGCCCCTCCCACCCCTTCCAGCGGGGCCCCGCCAAAGCGAGGAGGGCATCAAGAAAATGTGTCCCACGAAGCCGTTAAGCTCTTTATGTGGGGAACTCCGTTAGCATAATCATTGATGTTGCTAAGGTTTTGGCACCATTTTGGCCTCCTGCGGGGGCCGCGCTCATCTACCTTCATAGCAAACTCATTCATTTTACATAAAGGTTTTGGCCTCAATTTGTCCTTTTCAGGGGGCAGCTCTCATATGCGCTTCTGAGGAGGTCGCAAGAGGCCCCACGATGGCCCCAAGAGGCCACGAGGAGGCTCCCAAGAGGCCTCCAAGAGGCCCCCCAGAGGCCTCCAAGCGGTCCCAAGAGGCCCCCAAGAGGCCCCCAAGAGGCCCCCAAGAGGCCTCAAGAGGGCCCAAGAGGCCCCCAAGAGGCCCCCCAGAGGCACCCAAGAGGCCCCCAAGAGGCCCCCAAGACGCCCCAAAAGGGGACGAGGTGCCCGAACGCCTCACGCCACGAGGAGCCCGAACGACTGACACCAGGACGAGGGGCCCAAACGACTCACACCACGAGGAGCCCGAACGACTTACACCAGAATGAGGCGCCCGAACGACTCACAGCAGGAGGAGGCGCCCGACCGACTCACACCACGAGGAGCCCGAACGACTCACACCACGACGAGGGCCCCGAACGACTCACACCACGAGGAGCCCGAAGGAGTCACAGCAGGAGGAGGCGCCCGAACGACTCACACCACGAAGAGCCCGAACGACTCACACCACAAGGAGGGGCCCGAACGACTCACACCAGGACGAGGCGCCCGAACGACTCACACCACGAGGAGCCCGAACGACTCACACCACGACGCGGGCCCCGAACGACTCACACCACGAGGAGCCCGAACGAGTCACACCAGGAGGAGGGGCCCGAACGACTCACACCAGGATGAGGGGCCCGAACAACTCACACCACGAGAAGCCCGAACGACTCACACCAGGACGAAGAGCCCGAACGACTCACACCACGAAGAGCCCGAACGACTCACACCAGGAAGAAGGGCCCGAACGACTCACACCAGGACGAGAAACCCCAAACGACTCAAATCACGAGGAGCGTTTTCTCTCCCTCCTCCTCCGCCTCGTCCTTCTCCCGCTCCCCCCACAAGGAGGATGTACAAGGAGGCGGGAGGAAGGAGGAACAGGGGAGATATGCGGGGCCAAGCGGACACACGCCTGAAAAACACGACTGTCGGCATGCTTCTCAAGAGTTGCTGCTGTGAGATGGGCTGGTGGGGATACGCGAAGCGTAAAGAATGTCCTTCTTCCCTCTCCGCCCTCTTCCCCTTTCCCCTGCCCACACCCGGTACCGTCCTCGAGGAAATCCCACGGCCAGCCCTGCCACTGCAGCTGCCACCGCACGCTCACCACAGTGAAAGCAAGGCGTAACAGATGTGTACCTGGCATCCGTTGGAAACTGTGTTAACAACACCGGCTATCATCTGCTGAACACCGCTACGAGCATCGTTCGGTAGAACGCATCCGCCCGTCTGCTGAATCTCCCCTACCCCTGATCCCATCCCCCGTCCTCCCTCTCTTTACCGGTTCTCCATCCTCCTACGTATATCAATTCGCCCTTCACATCGAACTTCTCATTCTCTTCCTGATCATTATCCTTCTTCTTCTTCTTCTTGTTATCATTGTTCTTCTTTTACAGTAGAAACAAGCGGGTCCGAGCGGAAACGGATCCTGGACCATAGGCCTTCACCCGGGACCAGCTCGTCAGCCCGACTCAGCGGTCCTGGGGCCTGGGGACAGCCAAGGTGGTTGAAAACGGCGAAAAACAAGGCCCCTTCCCTCCACCGCGGTCTCCTTTGCTTTAGGTCGGGCGTGTCCCCTTACAGGCGGATTCTGGACGAACAACAACAAATATTCAAAACAGGTTCAACATATATCTATATATATATATATATATATATATATATATATATATATAGATCGTCCCCTGACTGTTTTTTCTACTAGTTTTGAATTTTCCTGCTGTAGAGGGACAGGCCCGACTTAACCTTTGCTCTCGACACGCTGCGAGCGCTGCCAGCTCATCGAAGACACAGTGCCCCACAGCGCGGGGCGTCACACGCGCTCGAGGGCCGAGGCGGCCTCACAGCGTGTTCGAGAAGTAGCTCGGGATGTCCACGCCGCGCAGCCTGTTGGGAGAGGGGCGGCTCGGCATGGTCAGAACGCGGAGGCGGGAAGGTCAGGAAGTCACGCCCACGGCACGTTCGTGCCGCAACGGCGTCGGCGTTGGTTTCTGACACCGCGTCAGGTTTGTGCCGATCCGAGGCCCTGCACACGTGTGCTTTCGCAGGGAGGCCCGAAGGGCCCGAGTGGCTGCTGCTACTGCTGCGGAGTCATCTTCCCCCCCGAGCGCCTTGGCCTTGTCCTTGTCCTCCTTCCCCTCGTCGTCCTCCTCGTCGTCGTCGTCGTCGTCCTCCTCCTCCTCCTCCCCCTCCTCCTCCCCCCCAGCTCCTCTTCCTCCACCGGGCCGCTGGCGCCGCGGAGTCGACACGAGACAAGGCCGGCCTCGCCGAAGTGCACGGCATGGCCATGCAAATTGAAGGGGCCCTGGGACACACAAACAAATACACACACACATTAAAGGATTCCCCATACTTTCCAACATTTTCTGGGTTTCTGTCTTCCCCCCCACTGCCCATATTTTCACATATTTTCTGGGGAATCGACGATTAATTGTGTCTGTGTGTTTTTTCTCCTCCTGACAAACATCGGGCCGCGTCGGATCATCGGAATATCCGAATCGAATCGGGTCGGCCGAAACCCATGTCGAGCAGGACGGATCGGACCGAACTCGGGCGGGCGTCCTTTGGGGAGGTGGCCGAAATGGGGGGGGGGGGAAGAGAAGGGCCCTAAAGGGGCCCTTTAGGGCCACTTTTGGAGCAAGCAGGGCCAAAATGGGCCTGAGGGGCCCTTCGGTGGTTCAAAGATGAGGTCCTGATGGATGGGGACCTCAGGATAGAAAGGGATCCAAGGGCGGCCTTGCGCTGCTTGAGGCACCTCGTCCTAGGGCCCCATCCCTAAGGACCCCATCTTTGAGCCACCTTGGCCTGTTCTTCACCGCCCATTCAGATCACCCCCCACTACCATTAGGTCGGGAATGTCCTCCTACAGGCTGATTTTGGGAGAACAATTGAAGATACTTCTCTCTTACATTTAAAGAGAGTTAATGCGCAAACAAAATAAAACAATCCAAACTAGCCAAACAACAAATCACAAGATCTTCCCCATACAATTTTTCACTATTTTGGATGATTCCTCCTGTGAAGAGACAGGCCCGACTTTACACTGCCACCCGCCCGACAAAATAGCTGAGGGGCAACGATAGGGGTGGATAGCCAAGGGCAGAGTAGAGAATCAGCTCACGTATAGATGATTTTCCCAGCGCCTCCCGGCGACGGGAGGCGCCCATGTATCGAGGAGTGGGCCTGGCGGCGGGGCCGAAACCAGCTGCATGCAGCAGATTTCGTACCCCCCCCTTCTTTGGCGGTGCGCACCAGGGGGGTGGAGGGAGGGGGGAGGGTTTCTTGAAAGGAAGCTGCTTCTTCGAAGGCGCCGGCCTTACACCTGTAGATAAGGCCCGCGCCTTCTGAGGAGCAGGGGTGCTTCTAAGAGGCCCTCCCCCCTCCCCCCCACTCGACTCCCCTCTGCGCGTGGCCGCCCTCTCCCTATCCTCGGCGGTGGACAAACCTCCCTTTAGTAAACCTCCCCTCAGTGAAAGCGGCCTGGGACCGAAAACGACGCACCTGGACCCGCAAAACTGACAGCCGCGACGCCCTCTCGCGAACCGAAAACGGCCAATTCCTTAATCGACGTGTCAGGGTAGGAGGTCTGTCGGCCCTCCTTCCCACCCACCCCCGTCCCTCACCCTCCCGCCCCCGCCCTCCCCGGTCCTCAAAACCCCCGGGCTAACGCTCCCCCCTTCGACCTCTGCCCCTTCGACCCCCATTCCCACCTCCTCCTCCTCCTCCTCCTCCTCCTCCTCCTCCTCCTCCTCCTCCTCCTCCTCCTCCTCCTCCTCCTCCCCCTCCTCCCCCGACATCCCCCCTCTCCGCTCGGCCCGACAGCACCCGCACCCGCAGGCATAGGCCCAGCCAGGACTCCTGCTGGCGTGGGGCCCGCGCCGCCCAGACCGGTGCGGCATGCTGCGCAGCACCTCTCGGGGGGTCTGCCGGCCCGGGCCGATGCCAGCCCGGGTCGGTCAGGCCTTGCAGGGCCCTGCAAGGTTCTATCGGGGAGACGTAAGACCTGGGTACAGGGGACTCGGAAATCCCCGACGAGGTCGTCAAAAAAATGACGAGGCCGAGCCTGCATTTTGACGAGGCCTCCCGCTGCAGACATCCCACGAAACTCCTCCTCGTCAAAATCCGAGGCGCGCTCGTCAAAAAACGATGGTGAACCCGAGTCCTGGCAAACCCGGGTCTTACGCTCTCCCGATTCTAGGGAGAGAAACAAAAAAATCCATGCACATAAACTTTCGGCGCCCCGCGCGGACTTCTTGGGTCCGCGCTGGACCCCCCTTCCCCGGCGCGCTCCGCGCGCCAGCGGCGCCGGCGGCGCCTCCGGGGGTGGCCCAGCGAGGATCCAAGAGATCCGCGCGGAGCGCCAAAAGTTAATGCTTATGGCGCATGTCCTTCTTCGAAAGGTCCTGCAGGATCCTGCACGCAAGCCCGCGTCAAAGCACCCCTGGCTCTGCAGGATCCTGCAGAATCTGGCCCTCTGGCTGGCCCCCGTTTCGACTGACCCCCGTCTCTTGAGCCCCCAACACCCCCGTCGGCGGCCACGCCGGCCTCAGCATCTGCTGCGCGGCGTCCATGGTCGCCTGATCGGTGCCGACCAAGCCCATGGACTGCCGGGCGTCTTTTTCGGGTCTCGCCGCGCCCCGACAGCACGAAAATCATGACATGACGAGGGCATGGGCAACGACGGCGACGACAAAGAGGGGAGGCGCAAGCAGGAGGCGGAGGACGACGAAAACGAGTACGATGAGACTGGCGGGGAAGCGGTGGAAGGAGAGGAGTGAGAAGAAGTCGGGTAAGGAGGACGGGAAGCAGCATCAGTATGAGGAAGGGTCAGGTGGGCGAGGCGGAGGAGGCGCAGAAAGCCGAAACGGTGAATCAGGATGATAAGCAGCCGCAGCAGGAGTAGCAGCAGCATGGCGATTGCGACGACGACTACGATGGACGACGAAGGGGATAACACAGGTTTGGGAAACGGACGCGGAGAGGAGGGAAACAGGGTCCTGGGGTCCTGGAACCCAGAGCTTTCCCCAGGCACCAGCGATTCATCCTCAGCAGTGTTGGGGCCTCTGGGAGGTCCCTGGGTGCCTGGAGGTAGCGGGATCCCTCTCCTTCAGGGAAAGGAAGGAAGAACGAGCCGGCCAGACCGAGCGTGTCCTGGTTGTGGAACTCGACGTAGAGCCTGTCAACGAGCGGCGCAGTGGGCGACAGAGCGAGGCACGGGAGGATGTCCCACTCCGCCCCCTCGATGTCCATCTTGACCATCACCCAGTCCTCGAACGGGGGGATGGCACAGCACAGGAAGAGGAGACGCCCCTCAGTGTTTCTGGCAGAAGATCCTCGCACGAACCTCTCGAGGGCGCGGGCGTGCAGTCTGGGATGCACGGGCGTCTAGCGAAACCCATCGTCATGCGTGTCGCTGGCGCTGCGGCAAGTAAAAGACCCACCATCCACCAATCCGACTACCTACCGATCCACCCCAACCCAACCCGAAGACCCGAATCCCACCAGCCCTTTCGGGCGTAGGTGGTTTAAGGCGCTTCCCATATTTAGCGCCGCCCGTGCACCGAGGACGTCGGAACGAACACACATCTGGCCATGGACCGCGCCGCAACGCCGACGCATCGGTGGCGTGACCCTCAAGCATCTGTACACGGGGACTTTGGTTGCCCAAGACGCTGGCACTCCCAAGAGAGCGGCAGCCGTGAACCGAAACACTCTCCAACGACGTGCTGTCGACCAGACCTGCAAGGTGGGTCCTTTCTGCTTCCCTGTGCGCGCCAGCTTCGGCTTCGGTTCCAGCTGTGGATGCACCGTGGAGCGCCTTCGGGCCAACTCACCCGAGTCGGTGATCTACTCACCTGGGTGCCCCGCGCGCGTTCCCCAATGGGTTCCTGGCACTACCCCAAAATTGCGATGCCCTAGATTCCGGGGCTTCTGGGCTCGACCCCATCCGCCCCCCGCTGGTCCCAGTTCGGGCGGCCCCCGCACAGGTAGAGGAACAACCGACGGCATAAACAGACACTTTCGGAGGTCCGCACGGATGTCTCGGACCGGTGCTGGACTCCACCTCCCAAGCACGCGGAGCGCGCCAACGGCGGCGCCGAAAGCGCCGCCGTTGGGGGCATGGGCGCCGATCGCAGAAAAAAACGCGGGTCTTCCACAAGTTTGTGTACATGAATTGTCACTCTCCGACGACGGGTGACGCCGCCTCATGCCTCGGAATTGGCTCCAGCAGGCACCTGGGAGGAGGAGGAGGAGGAGGAGGAGGAGGAGGAGGAGGAGGAGGAGGAGGAGGAGGAGGAGGAGGAGGAGGAGGAGGAAAAGGAGGAAGAGGAGGAGGATGAGGAACGGGAGCAGGAGGAGGAAAAATAGGAGGAGGAAAATAAATAGGAGGAGCAGGAGGAGGAGGAAGAAAAGCAGGAGGTGGAGGATCAGGAGGAGGTCAGGAAAGGACAGGACATCTGCACGAGGGGGTCAGCGTCGAATCGCCCATGGAGGAGCCGTGGGGTACGATGTGCACCTCCCCTGCGATATTTATTGTGCTCGGGCCCACACTTCGCATGGGGGCAGGGGGCGTACCCCAGGCTCTACGGGGGCCGGCCCTGAAGCATGCCCCGTCAGAGAGGCTCGCTGAAAAAAAGGAGAACAACAAAAAAAAAAAACGAGCCCCTACGGGACAGTGCGGGTGGAGAAGCTGCTGGCCTGTTCGCGTGCCCGCTCTGGGGGACGCGCTGGCGAACAGGGTTCCCGAGCAGAGGGGGTCTAATGTGTGCGCCAAACTGCACTCCGAGATGCCCTCGCTAGCGCGTTCAGCTCTCACTGCGCCGAGACAGATGGTTCCCGCACCAAGCGCGCTTAGGAATGCACAGCCCCTGCTCTCTTTGGCCCCTGCAATGGCACAACAACTACTACAACAGAAAATCTAGGAGACGCGCGGTACATGTATAAGATTTGTACGACATCAACGCGCTCAATGGACCCTCTGCGCTTTCCAATACTAACAGAGCGTAATCTTCACGGGGTAGCTGTTGTGCTCTTGTCTCACCTCTAATGTTTTCCCATTCCGAGAGAGCGACTTCCACTTCTGGGAACATGCGAACTGTGCCGCTGGTAGCAAATTGGTACCGTACTTGTTTACACAGAAAAAAGGTGGCCACTACAGTTCCACATACTGTGATACATGTTTTCCTAGGTGTGTCCTTTGCGCTTCTCATTGAAGTAAGCCTCCTCCTCCTCCTCCTCCTCCTATTCGATCATCTCTCCGCGCGAGTCCATCCATTGTCTCTGAAAGAGGTCCTCTGCCTGAGAGATTGGTTCGTCTTTTACTTCGTCGAAGAGCCTGCCTTCTAATGGATCCGGCGGCTGGCCCACCAGATTCCAAGTGGGTTGTCGAGGTTCGTCATCGGCAGAAGCCAATGACCTCCGAGCCCATGGGCCTCCATCTTCCCTCTCTGTCGCCTGCATTCGTCTGCGCCTCGGTCACGAGGCTCTCTCTGCGCGTCTGGCGCTGCAGCGCTCCAACTCGGCACCTCCCAAACCGACTCGAGCACAACGACCCCCTCCAGGGGGGAGCAGGTGACCACGCTCGTCCAGCCTCAGACTGTTGTCCTCCGACAGAATGGGCATGGGTTTTCGACGTTCATCGCGGGCGAAGGCCAATGGCCTCTGAACCTCGGCGCCTCCATCTTCTATTTGGCTTTTGTCGCCCAACTTATCTCGCCGACGGGCAAATGAATGAAGAGCTGGATCAATAGTGTTCCACTGACGCAACAGATCTTCGAACTCGGGTGCCAGCTTTTCCACAAGAGCCGTTCTCTGCTTCTTTCTCTCCTCCTTGCATCAGGGTCACACTCCCATCTTCCATCGGAAGGTTGGGTTGATGCGGCACATGTAATTTCCATCACCGGAAGAGCGGGGGTCAATGGGTTTTTGAAGTTCCTCATCGGTCGCAGCCGATGACCTCCGAACCGCAGGGCCTCCATCCCCCCTCGAACCGTTGTCGCCCATCGTCGCGCGCCGGCGGACACATGAATGCAAAGCAGGCCCACTTCGATTCCATTGGAGCAATTGTTCTTCAATCTCCTGGTGCAGCTGTTCCCAAAGATCCGAGTCGTTTATCGGTTTTCGAAGTTGTTCACTGGCACCCTCCAGTTGCCTCCGAATCCCGGGGCCTCCATCTTCCCTCTGGCAGCTGCTGTCCAGCGATGGCATTTGATCAACCAATTGCTCGCACATGGCAATCCTGGCAATCTGGCACTTCCGAGCGCGAGCGTGAGTCCGGCGGATCCGTTCTCTGCGTCTTTGGCTCGTCGTTTTCTTCTGAAGGTCACACTCCAATCCTCCATAGACATTTGGAAAATTGCGGCACAACCAAATTCCATCACCAGAGTACGACCCTGTCACGCGAAAAAAAGTAGCAAAAGGTACGGTATCGTAATAGCTGCAGGGATTGTTTTGATTCTTCTTTATTTTCCTCCTCCCCCCTACTCCTTCTCTGGCCCGAGAACGGAGAATGTATGGGGAGGAAGTCGTGTAAGTGAGTGTCAATGAAAGTCCTCACTCCGTCGCGGCTCAAAGTGCCAGCTCCAACGCCGACTAGCAGGAGGAGGAGGAGGAAGGAAGGAGGAGCAGGAGGTGGACGAGCAGGAGGACGAGGAGGTTCTTACGCCAAGGGGGGATCGCCCAGCGGCCTGCGCAAGACAAGGAGGACGAGAGGAGGAGGAGGAGGAGGAGGAGGAGGAGGAGGAGCAGGAGCAGAAGGAAGAGCAGGAGGAGGAGCAGGAGGAACAGCAAGAGGAGGAGGAGGAGGAGGAGGAGGAGGAGGAGGAACAGGAGGAGGAGCAGGAGCAGGAGGAGGAGCTGGAGGAAGAGAAGGAGCAGGAGCTGGAGGAGGAGCCGGAGGAACTCGCTGAGGCCAGACGCCCCGCGCAGGGGCTAGCGCTCGCGCTCGGGCAGCCTGCGCGCGGCGGGCGTCCGGGGTGCGGGCCTCCGCCGCCCGTCCTGGCCCCTCGCCCCCCGCCTTTCCAGCTACGTCCCCTCTCGAAGGAGGGACAAAAACACACAGACACACTTAATCGTCGATTCCCCTGAAAATATGGGAAAATATGGGGAGTGGGGGGGAGACAAAAATCCCCAAAATATGGGAACATATGGGGAATCCTTTTCTTTGTGTCTATCTATTTGTGTGTCCCAGGGCCCCTTCACTCTCGTGCTGCATGCAGAAAGCGAATCGCATTCTCGCAGACAGGGCTGCTCAGATACATCGGCAAGATGCACATCACCATGCAGATGCACAGTTTGAATCTCTGCTCGTCCACTCCCCCCTCCCCCCGCCTCCTCCGCCTGCAGCTGCCAGTCGTGACTCTGGCCTTCCCCTTGCGGCCCGCCGCCCTCGCCCCAGCGAGGTCCGCCGGGATCGTGTTCTCGTAGAGGACCTGCATGAGATTGACCATGGGCACGGTGACCTCAGAAAGCCGGGCGCAAACTGGGCGCGCTCGCTTTGGACGCCCGAAATGGGTACCGAAAAAATGGGTACTATGCCCAACAGCAAATGTTGTCCCAAACCAACAGCGGCCGCTGTTGGGCGGGCGGCCTCCTGTCTCGAATGGACACAAGCCGCGGCGGCGTGGACAGCGGATCTTGTTCAAAATGAACAAGATCCGCTGTTGGGCATAGTACCCATTCTTTCAGTACCCATTTCGGGCGTCCAGACTCGCGTCAGATCCGACATCCTACCCCTCCCACCAACCCCTCCCCGGCTGAGCTGATTTGTCCTCTGTCTCCGCGCACGGAACGTAGCGAGCCTGGAATTCCCAAAAAGGAGCCCCTCGTGTTTTGCGCTATCGGAAAAATGGAGCTGCGTACAGTGGAAGAGGTGGCGGGTGAGCATGAGGATCATTTGGAAAGGAAGGAAGACGAGGACGAACAGCAGCAGGAGCTGGAGTGGAAGGACGAGGAGGCACAGGAGGACCAGAAGGCGGAGGAGGGAAAAGGAACGGGGAGAGGACGATGAGGAAGGACTCGGATACAGAAAATGAGACGAAACCAGGACAGTTATCCGCCGGCCCCCTTGTGGGGCCACCAGGCTGTAGGCCCGTGATTCGCAGTTTCCTGTACCAGTCGTAGGTTGTAGTTTCCAGTGTTACAGTTCTGCTTCTTGCTGGTTACTGTAACTAGTTGACTTATTGCTGGTTACTGTAACTAGTTGATTGACCGCGCGAGGGGGGTGGAGGCCCAAAGTGGCTTTTTAGCGTCCCCTGGGCGCGTTGTCTGAATTGCTGGGGGGGCTCGAAATCCACACCCCTCACGCAGATCCGCGGGGTCAGGGTCCAAAAACACAAGGGATTTGCCACATTTCTGAAATTCGGTGCCACCCCTCACGCAGATCCGCGGGGTCAGGGTCCAAAAACACAGGGATTTGCCACATTTCTGAAATTCGGTGCCACCCCTCACGCAGATCCGCGGGGTCAGGGTCCAAAAACACATGGGATTTGCCACATTTCTGAAATTCGGTGCCACCCCTCACGCAGATCCGCGGGGTCAGGGTCCAAAAACACAGGGGATTTGCCACATTTCTGAAATTCGGTGCCACCCCTCACGCAGATCCGCGGGGTCAGGGTCCAAAAACACATGGGATTTGCCACATTTCTGAAATTCGGTGCCACCCCTCACGCAGATCCGCGGGGTCAGGGTCCAAAAACACAAGGGATTTGCCACATTTCTGAAATTCGGTGCCACCCCTCACGCAGATCCGCGGGGTCAGGGTCCAAAAACACAGGGGATTTGCCACATTTCTGAAATTCGGTGCCACCCCTCACGCAGATCACAGGGTCCTTTACCACATTTCTGAAATTCGGCGCCACCCCTTACGCAGATCCGCGGGGTCAGGATCCAAAAACACAGTGGATTTGCCACATTTCTGAAATTCGGTGCCACCCTTCACGCACATCCATCGCAAGGCGTGGTAACACAAACTGCGAGAACTCCCTCGGCCCTTTAATCGCAAGGTGTGGTAACCAAGCCCGTAAACCATACACGTCTTACCAATCGCCAGGTGTGGTAACCCCTCTTGTGATCAGCTGGTTTTGCTGATTGCGAATCGGCTACGCATGAAGTTTCGATACTGCTTCACGACAGCGTCAAGGCCTCATGACTTAGCTCTTCCATGGCCCATTCTCCGAGAGAGGGGGCCGGCGGCAGGGGGCGAAGCCCTTACAGATAACTTTGGACAGGGATACATGGGGAATCCCTGAGATCCGGCGGTTCTGGAGGATGCATCGGGCGCGGCGGCCTTCTTAGAGCGTTCCCGAGAGCGTCCTGGCACGCTCAGGAACCAATGGTTGTCCCTGCCCTAGCCCCGCCCGAGAAAAATGGCCCGCGCTGGGACGAGAGTTAAGACGAAACTAGGACGCGGATAACATCGGGTACGGTTGAATCGGGAATCTCTGAGATCCGGCGGATCTGGGGGGTGTATTGGGCGCCGCGGTCTTCTCAGACGTTCCAGAACACACTCAGAGCGTTCCGTAACGCTCTGGTGCGGATTGATCCTCGTCCTGGTCCTAGCCCTTTTCCGAAGAGTGCCATTCTGAACGACGGGGGCAAAACGCCGATCCTGCAACGAAGCCCCGGCTGCATCGGCAACATGTTTGGAGGGACCCGCGACGCCCGGATCGTGAAGCCAAGAACGAGCTCGCCATCGCTCGGGCGTCCCTTCGCTTGTTTTTTGTTTGGGGGGGGGTCCGTGCGTTTTTTCCGCAAGATGATCCATGATGCTCCTCGATCATTCTCGCCGAGAAGAAATGCCCACGTCCGAGCGATGCCAAGGAAGGAACTGCAAACTCTTGAGATCCTGTGCAAAAGAACAGCGTGCGTGGGGAGGGCGGGGCAGCCTCCCGCGATCCTCGAGAGGGAGAAGGGCGGTACTCCTGCGGAGTGATCTTCGAGCAGCTGTGGGCAGGGAAGGGGGCGGGGAAAACGAGGGGAGGACAGGACTCGACCAAAACAGTGTTGTTCGTTCTCGGTTTGTGTTCGTTGTGTCCCGCGTGTTGTCTTGAATCCACCTGGCTGCAAAACAGAGTCGAAACGAAAACGGCACACGGAATCGCTAAAACACCGTTTAGGTCGATTCCTGGGAGGAACATGACGTTGAGAAGGAGGGCAGGGAAGGGCGAAGCGAATCAGACGGAACAGGGCGGCGAGGACTGCGACGATGAGGCCGAGAACTGCGATGGCGCCGCGGGGTCATGCGAGCACGAGGTCAGTGCGTTTACAAAGCTACCCAGTGGCAATGCACCCCACAGCTGTTGCCAAGAGCTCTGGCCCCAGGGCAATGAAACTGTCCATTGGGCCTGTAACAGTGCCAAAGGCCACGCAGAGTCAACCGCAGCCGCCGCGCGCGCAGCTGGATCGTCGTCAATTGCTGGGGCGTTGGAGGCCCGCAGCTGCGACGGCAGGAATCAAGGGACACCGTGAGTTCCTCGGGGATGGAGGAAGATGGGCGGTGAAACGACCAAGCGAGCGACCGTCCATCGGGCTCTACTGCGAACAGAGCCGCGCCCAGTTGGGCGGTGTCGTAACCCAAGGGGAAAAAAACGCTAGCACGACTTCACGTCGCGGTCATCAGCTGGCTCCCCACACTCAGCTTTATTATGACATGCCGTCCGCCATGTGTGAACAGGCAGAGGCATTGATGTCACCGTGCCGTTTGTGAGCTGCCCCCCGTGCATATTGCCCTCCAAGGGATACTGCGTCGAGGATGCACGATGAACACTGCAAGACCGTACAATACTACCACATCGGAGCTCCAATAATCAACCGAACATATCGTGAAAAGTCTTGCGCTCTGCTCGGCCCAGCCTGGGGACGCAGGTGGCCTGTCATGCTGGAGCAGGGGGAGAAAGGCGGAGAAGGAGGAGGAGGAGGATGAGACGGGGGGGAGGAGGACGATGGCACCAGTCATGTGCGGCAGCAGCGCCTGCAGCTCGGATCTCCAAGCTCGAACAGGTGGGGAAGATGAACGTGGACGATGCGAGGACCGTGGGCAGCAGGAGGGTGTAGGGTGGGGGATGGGGGGAGGATGGGAGGGGGAAGGGGACCTTTTGCAGGCCGCTGTTCCTCACGTCGACCGCGTTCGCCGACAGGCTGGAACCCCAATAGTTGTGGTCACTCGTGACCGTATCGAGGCCCGCGGCCCCGCACTCCACGGGGAGGTGTCTGCACCAGCCTCGGCCCTCGTCTCCGCCACCGCCCTCGTCGTCACCGCTCTCGTCCTCCAAGCCTGTCCGCCCTCCCGGCGCTGTGTTCCTCCGCTGGTTCTCGTCACCAGCCTCACAGCAGCCCCGTCTCTGCCCCCCCCGTCCCCTGCCATCCCCTCGCACTGTTCCGCTGCCGTTGTCCCCCCTTGTGTCCCTCTCCTTCCTCCTAATGCTCCTCGCCCCTCCCCCCTCCCCCATGTCCTCCTCCTGTTCCCGCCTCCGCATCCTCCTCCCCGTTTCCTTTCCCTGCCTTTTCTCCTCTACCTGATTCCCCTCATCGCATTTACGCTTCCCTCCTTGGCGGGAAGGGGGGGGGAAGAGGAGGAAAAGGAGGATGAGGGAGGATGGAGGGAGGGAAGGAGGGATGGTGCACCGCATGCATGGGCGGCGAGCCGCACTCTTGGTGCGCGTGTGGTTGCACGGCGGGGTGGCGCATGACAAATCGTCTCCGCCACCCGCCGGGCCGGGGTCTCTGGAGACCCGCCCACGGGACAGAACACGTGGCGGGCGGAATGCGGACGGCCTGATGGCACAGCGCGCCCGTCCAGGCCTCCCGCGCGCGTTCCTGCCCGACCGCCGCTCCAACCCTGGGGCGGGCCCCGAAAAGAGAGAGGTCGGCGGCGGGGCCCGTCCCCCCGGAGCGATCCTCCCCCTGCGTCGGCGTTCCGCCTCGGCGCGGTGTTGGGTGCTCCTGGCCTCCTGGGCGGAGGTAGGGAGAAAAGCGGCGGGGGGAGGCGGAGCCGAGGGCGGAGGGGAAGAGACCAGACGCCAGGGTGCCGCCTGCTCCTCTGGGGAGTTCCAGAGTCGGCCAGCAGACTCTTGCTAGCCGTCGCCTGCGCGGCAGACGCCCCGCCGGCTCCGTCAGCGCTCTGCGCGGGCGGAACCCCTCGGTGCGAGTTCTGGGGCCGGCTGCGCCTCGCCAGCGCCGCCAGGCATCACAGGCGCCCCGTCACCGCTGGAATCGGTGTTGAGAAGACGGTGGCGCTCGGGGTCGATGCTGACCCTGCCGCCCCACTGCTTCTGGCGAGGGTCCTCAAAACCGCCAGAGCC
Organism: Prorocentrum cordatum; assembly: GCA_963575745.1. NCBI lineage: Eukaryota > Dinophyceae > Prorocentrales > Prorocentraceae > Prorocentrum > Prorocentrum cordatum. The sequence continues at coordinate 179,036 of CAUYUJ010018638.1, forward strand.
TGGGGCGCACGGGGGGGTCTGGCTGTCACTGTCTGGTTCGTCTCGCGCCCGCGAGGCATGAAACTTCACCAGACCCTCGCGAATGTCGTGGCTGTCCTCGGGGTAGGCGCACATGTGAAACCTGGTCCTGCGTATCCAGAAGGACAGACTCAGGCCCCAGCAATAGTTCTTTTGTTGAATCTACGATGTCAGATTTCATGGCCTTGCATGAACTACCTGGGAAGGCCCGCTTCGAGGCCGCATTGTATTTTGACAGAAGAAAGCCTGCCGACGAGAGCCCAGTGCGAACGCTTCCCGCGAGAATCAAAGCCTTTGTCCAGGAGTGGCCTTCAAGAGGCCTGCCAAGCTGGGAATTCGAGCCGAAACCATAGCGGTCGGGAAACTACGTGCAACAGAGGGGTGTGCCTGCGCGGGGATGCTCAGCATATAGTCCAACTAAAACGTGTAAGAGCTGCGGCCCAATCCAGACCTGCTCCGACTGGCGCCTCGTCGCCCACGGAACCCCATCATGCTGTGTCGTCCTGAACGGCGAGGGGCCGCCCTCCTGCCACCTCGACGCCGACTGCCTTTCGAATGGCGGCCCCCCTTTCCAGCGCTAGTAACACGATGGCATCGGATATGCTCGATCCACGCGAGAATCGTCGCTGCTCGGATAAGAAGTCCACGTGCGTCGTCGAGCGCGATGTCGACGCCGAGCAGAACAAGTTTGGCCGCGGGGAGCTGCGATTGAATATTCCACATGCTACCGCGCATTTCCTGATCGGCTACGCCCGCGCCACGGGTTCACCCCGCCCAGCCCCAGCCCGCGGGGCGCGGGGGGGGGGGAGGGGGGGGGGGGGGCGCAGCTGCGGAGGGCCCCGAAGTCGGCGAACGCCGACGGCGGCCATGGCCCGATATCCTGGGGAAGCGCGCGGAAGGACTGGCCCAGGCCACGTTGCATCTCGGCGGCCGCGGACCCCGCGATGAGACTGAATGTGCTGGGTGAGACCTGGCCATCGAAACCTGCGGCTGAGCTCCGCGCGCGCCACCGAGAAATCGAACGCGAAATTCTCTGCCCGCGCAGCTGCCAGCGAGCGACGAGGCTGAGCTGCGAGACCTTGGAAGGGCATAGCCGAACACTGGGTGGGCGCCTGGAGTGGCTGTCATTTCCGCTCCAGTCCCGTCCTCGTCGCACTGCGCGTGAACCGCGCGGTGGGCATGGGGCAACTCGAGGGGTGCCGGATCGAGGAATCCTGGCCTCCATGGTATCTGGCAGGAAAAGGCCTGGTCCGCCTCATGCGCCCAGACAGGCAGTGGCCGGATGGGCGGAGCTTCTGATGGATGCGAGCCTCGATGAATCGCGTGAGAGGACGGCGGCGGCAACAGCGTGTCGCAGAGCAAGCGATGCCTGCGATTGAGCATCCTCTGTGAACTGCGAGCTCTGCGAAGCAAGCCTCAGTGCCGAATAAGCGCGGCGGTGCGGCGTTGGGCCGACTCACGGAAAGGTGGGCGGGAGGTTGGCTCCAGCTGCTGGCTGCTGTCGCTGGACTCGATATGAAGCGGAACCATAGGCAACTCACCTTGCTGGTGTTGTGAACATATTGTTTGTCAGCTGCTGTCTGGAACTGGTAGAAATAGCGTCGACTGCTCCGTCCCAGGGGCCGCCGCTGCGGCCCTCGACGCGAGTCCAATAAGCCGACCTGGCAAAGTAACTGGCGACCTTCGCTCGACTGTCTAGTTCAGACCGAAGCTGTTCAGCGGACGAGCGGAGGGCTCCTCCTTGGGCATTTCTCAAGATCTCGCCAAAGACGCAGGAGACCGCGAGGCTCGCTTCGTGCGCGAGACTGCCGCTGCGGGGCTGCAAGAACCATGCTAGCGCCCACCGGGCACCTTGTAGTCCAGCCCCAAGAGCACACGTACGATCAGGAATAGGAGGGCACCAACTATACACCAACACCGATCCTGGCCAGGATCACCCTGTGCCCAGGATCGGTGTATACGCCCTCCTGCCTTGGGCAAGAAGGCATATACACCGATCCTGGGCCCAGGGTGATCCTGGGCCAGGATCGGTGTTGGTGTATAGTTGGTGCCCTCCGAAGGAAGCTTCAAGATTCGAGGCCCGTTTCTGACCCAGGACGCGCCGAGCGGCCTCCGGGCCCCCCTGCAAGCAAGAGAGAGCCCCAAGCCGGGCCTCCTGCCATGTTGCCCACAGATCCGCCCGCGGAGATGTGGATCGCCGCCACGTCCTAAAGATCCGAGAGAGGGTTGAACCATGGCGTGTGCTGTGGCGTGGCTGAACGCCAATGCTTAGCAAGAAAACAAACTCGTTGATAGGTCCGCCCCAAGACTTGAATAACATGCAGCAGAAAGCTGATGTCTCGGGGGCGGGGACTATGTCTGCAGCCTCTGAGCGAGGCAAGTGGGGACGAGCCTGCAGCTTCGTCCTCCTGGCCCCCCCGACTCGCTGTTCGTGATTTCCTCGGCGTGGGGGGAGTGGTCACCCCGATCGCCGCCTGCGCGCTCCCCATGCTGAACACCGACTCGGGGGCTGAACCCTGGCTGGCACCAGCTGGGGCTGGGCGCTGCTCGCGGGCGTCGGCCGAAATGACCGCGCCCCCTGCGAGGGCCTCGTTGTCCTCGCTCGCCGGCGCGCAAGGGGCCCCGTCCGCTGGCGTCGACGCTCCCCCTGAGATCTGAACGGCGCCACGGACGAGAATATTCTGCTGACCTGGTAGCGCCGCTCCCGCTCGAGGCGGCGACCTGCTGCGTTCTGGGCTGTTTTTTTGGCTTGCACGAGGTCCAGCGCGACGGCTTCCCTCGCCTTCTGGGCCGTCTCCAGCGCGATCTCCGCGTCGCCGTCTGTCTGGTGCGCCTCCTCGAGACGTTTCGTGGCCCTGCCGATGTAGCTGGTCTGGTTGGCGACCCGCTCCTTGTGCGGGCACGCGCACGAGTGCATGACATTTGGATGCGGTGCTCCCTCGTGGCCTCTCTCAGGATGGCCGCGCCCGAGCCGGCCGCAACCTGCGCCTCGATCTCTCCGTCGAGCGCCGGCGTGGCGTCCCGGAGGTGCGCTCGAGGCTCCTCGGGCTCGGCCGCTCCTGCCGGAGCTCCACCCCGAGCCCGTGTGCTTTTGCGCGTGCCCGGGCTTCCTGGAGCGTGGCGACGGCCACTGGCGAAGCCTGCGATGAGGCTCTGCCGAGCTGCACGCGGCGCCCGGTCCTGGGGCCTCGCCGCCGGCTCCGAACGCTCGGCGCCTCTGGATGTTGGGGTGGGCTCCAGCCCGCTGGGGCGCCTTCGCGTCCTTGGCGTCCCCGATGGGGTAGCACTTTGCACACCACGCCGAGGATGCGAGCTGCTCGGCGCCATGACGTGAGCAGCACCGCGAAGACTGGGACGAGCTCTGGCCCCCGGTGGCCCCGATGCTGCTGCGGCGTGCTGCGAGGAGGTGTCGCGCGGCGGCGGCACGTGGAAGAGATCGCGCTGACGACCCGCTTGCCCTGGCTCGACGCTGCCAGGCTGGTTCTGACTTGCGGCGTGTGTGGGGTAAAACAGGGCTAGGATCGGGATACATCGCTCCAGAGCGTTCCGGAGCGCTCTCAGAGCGCTCCGGCACGCTCTGGGAGCGGCCGCGGCGCCCAATAACGTCCTCCAAGCCCGCCGATGCTCAGAGATCTCGAGCTATCCCGATCCGATTTTGTCCCGATCTTCGCGTCGTTTTACCCTCCCCTCGAGCTGCTGCTCCCGCCGCGAGATCTGCGCGGCCAGGATCGCCGCGCGCGGCCGCGGCCGCTCCGCCAAAGTTGGCGGCGCGCAAAAGGGGGTAGGGGGAGGGGGGAAGGCCTCTTAGAAGCACCCCTGCTTCTTAGAAGGCCCCAGCCTTACGTCTTCAGAGAAGGTTATCCCGATCCGATTTTGTCCCGACCTTCGCGTCGTTTTGTGGGGCGCCGCGGCGCGCGCCGGCGCGCCACGGCACGGCCGGCCCGCGGCCGCTCTCGCGGGGGGCAGCGCGTCGGAGGCCGCCCGTCCCGGGGAGGCGCACGGGCCCAGGGCCACGCTCCCGACGGCTCGAAGCGATGGGGGCGGGGGGGCTGGGCAGGGGGGGGGGGGGCGAGGGGGGGGAGGAGGGGAGGGAGGGAGAGGGGGGAGGGAGAGGGGGGGGGCGAGGGGGGGGGAGGGGAGAGGGAGGAGAGAGGGGGAGGGAGAGGGGGGGAGGGGGGGCGAGGGGGGGCAAGGGGGGGGGGGGGGAGAGGGAGGGCGAGGGGGAGGGAGAGGGGAGGGAGAGAGGAGGAGAGAGACGAGAGAGGCGAGATGGGGGGGGGAGAGGGGGGGACTGCCAAGCTGGGCTCGCTGGCGCAACATCCGGCATCCTGTCCCTTCTTCCCATCCTTTTTCCCACTGCACCATGTTGCTCTCTGTGCGCCAACGGGTGTAATAGCGGACCTGGAGCACCCAAAAGAACCGCGCCAATCTGAAAATGTGAGCTGCGTGCATAGGAGGAAGAGGTGGCGGATGAGCAGGAGAAAGAAGGACGAGGAACTGCAGCAGCAAGAGGAGGACGAGGAGGAGCTGCAGCAGCAGGAGGAGCGGGATGAGCAAAACCAAATACGAGGAAACACGCGCGGGGGCGACAGCGCCATTCGTAACGACGGGAAGGCAACACCAATCCCAACACGAGGCCAACGCTGAAGCAACAACCGCATCTCGGAAGGAGTGGGAACGTTCCGATTGGAAGAGAAACCTTAGCGGACCCATCCGGCGTACAATTAGCCTGGCGAAGGACCCAACCAGATGCAGTTGTTCATAACAGTTGTGGGTATCGTCTTCGATGGACCTCCATATGGGCCTCGAAACGCTGCACTGGCTGGGAGAGCCGCGTGCGAGCTTTGCCACTCGGGCCTTCGGTGGGCTTCACTCTAGCCCACGGAACGTTGTAATGCTGCCTTTGCCACTGGGGCCTTCCGTGGAGCTGGGCCACGAAACGCTGTGCTGGGTGGGGGAGGCGCATGTGGAGTTTGACACTGGGGCCTTCGATGGAGCCCCCTATGGCCACGAAACGTTGTCTTGGTTGGGGGAGACGCATGCGAACTTTGCCACTCCACCGAAGCTCCCCTTGGGCCACGAAACGCTGTACTGGGTGGGGGAGCCTTCGGTGGAGCCCTCCATGAGCCACGAAACGCTGTACTGCGCGGAGGAGGCGCATGTGGACTTTGCCACTGGGGCCTTCGGTGGAGCCCCCTATGGGCCACTAACCGCTGTCTTGGTTGGGGGAGTCGCATGTGGACCCTGCCACTGAGGCCACTTCTGGAGCTCCCTATGAGCAGCGAAACGTTGTACTGGCTGCTTGAGCCGCGTGCGACCTTTGCCACTAGGGCCTTCGGTGGGGTTCTTTCTGAGCCACGGAACGCTGTGCTGGTGGGGCAGACGCGTGTGGACTTTGCCACTGGGACATTTGATGGAGCTCCCTGTGGCTCGCCAAACGCTGTGCTGGGATGCTCGGTGGGGGAGACGCATGCAAACTTTGCCACTGTGGCCTTCGGTGGAGCTCCCTATGGGCAACTAAACGCCGTAATGGGGGGGGGGAGGTGCACTCGGACTTTGCCACTGGGGCCGTCTGTGGAGCTCCCTATGGGCCTTGAAACGCTGTACTGGGTGGGTGCGGGGGGCGCATGCGGACTTTGCCACTGGGGCCTTCGGTGGAGCTCCCTATGTGGCCACGAAGCGCCGTACTGGGTGGGGGAGGCGCATGCTGCCTTTGCAACAGGGGCCGTCTGCTGTGGAGCTCCCTATGGGCCTCGAAACGCTAAGGTCGGGAAGACGCATCTGCACTTTAACGCTAGGGCCTTCGGTGGAGCTTCCTATGGGCCACGAAACGCTGCCTTGGCTGGGGATTGCGCATGTGGACTTTGCCAGTGGGGCCTTCGGTGGAGCCCCCTCTGGGGCTACGAAACGCTGTACTGGGTGCGGGAGACGCGTGTGGACTTTGCCACTGGGTCCTTCGATGGAGTATCCCATGGGCCACGAAACGTTATCTTGGTTGGGGGATTGCGCATGTGGACTTTGCTACTGGGGCCTTCGGTGGAGCCCCCTCTGGGGCTACGAAACGCTGTACTGGGTGCGGGAGACGCGTGTGGACTTTGCCACTGGGTCCTTCGATGGAGTATCCCATGGGCCACGAAACGATATCTTGGTTGGGGGATTGCGCATGTGGACTTTGCTACTGGGGCCTTCGGTGGAGCCCCCTCTGGGGCCACGAAACGCTGTACGGGGTGGGGGAGACGCGCGTGGACTTTGCCACTGGGTCCTTCGATGGAGATTCCCATGGGCCACGAAACGCTGTCTTGGTTTGGGGAGGCGCATGTAGACTTCGCAAGTGGGGCCTTCGGTGGGGCTCCCTACGGGGCCACGAAGCGTGCGAGGGGTGTACCGAACAGGTTGACGTGCGGAGAGCAGAGGCAAGGACGGGAGGAGGGAGGAGGGGGGAGGAGGAGTGAGGAGCGAGGAGCGCGGGGCGCCGTCTCTTCAAACCGGGGACCCACCACCACAGGATTGTCGGGACAGAAGCAATACGTGGAGGGGAGCGCGCTGATCTCAGCACGTCTTCGGGGGAGCATAAGTTGGCTTGAAGGCGGCCCACGATGCCCAGAAGAGGGTTCACGAGTGCTTCCCGAGGACCGCCCAAAGGGCCCTAAGAGGCAACAATCGCTCCCTTTACGACAGCGTACATTTTCAGCACACTCGCCCTTTTCGTATTGGCGGCCTCCTAGACGGCCAATGGGCCCCAAAGATCGTCCAACGACTGCCCAAAAGAGCGCCAAGAGGGCGGAGGCTCCAGGAGACCCCCAGAAGCCTCCAAGGCGCCCCTAGAAGCTCCACGAGGCTCCCAAGAAGCCCCGAAGGGGTGGCCCTGAAGAAGCCCTGACCCCCCCCCAAGAGCATTCCAAGAGGCCCAACCTGGGGGGTCGGCGAAATGGCGTAAGTGATTTGAGTCCACGTTCGGAAGTGACGTGCTAACCGGCAGCGTTTTCTGCGGAGGCGATAATGCAACGTAGTCAATGTATCCAATCGTTGTAAACTTGCCACAGATTGTATTGGTTTACATTCTTATGTCTCCCCCCTAACCCCCCCTTGGAGTCGCGCCACTCCGTCGACACAAATGGATGCCCCCCTTCTCGGGCTCTCGAAACCCATGAAAAACCATAGGATATCGACGATTTGGGCCTCTGGGGCCTCTTGGGACTCCAAGGGGGCCTCAAGATGGCCCAAGATGGCCCCAAGACAGCCCAAGACGGCCCTGGATCGTCCCAAGAGCCCAAGAGGGCCCGTGAGGCCCCCAAGACGGCCCAAGGGGGCCCCAAGAGGACTCGAAAGAGCGCCTCCAGGAGCCAAAATCATTGATTTCCCGCTGGTTTTTGGAAGAGTTAAGCGTTCTCGCCTTTTTCGGCCTTCAGAGGACCATGACGGCCCAAGCAGCCTCCAAGAAGCCTTCAAGACTGCCAGCGAGGCCCCCAAAGGGGCCCCAGGATTGCTCAAGAGGGCCCCGAGACGGCCAAAAGAGGCCCCCAAGACGGTCCAAGGGGCCCCCAAGACGGCCCAAGAGGACTCCAAGAGAGCCTTAGGCGGCCGCGAGAGGCCTCCAAGATGGCCTCCGAAGGGGCCAGACGGCGCAAGAGCGCCCCAAGCCGGCGCAAGACGTCAACAAGAAGCCCCGAGAGGCCCCAAAGACGATCCAAGAAGCCCCCACGAGGCTTTCAAGAGGCTCCCAAGAGCCCGCCATGAGGCCGCCCAGAAGCCCTGGGGATTGCAGGACGGAGCGGCACGCACGCGCGGCAGCCAAGCAGGTCACGCCAACCAGCGCCCACACCGTGGCCCACACCTTCCACAATTGAACACTTTTCCACAGCGGCGACTACGGCCGCGAGAGGCCCCAGACCGGCCTCAAGAGACTGGCCTCCGAATGGGCCACACGCCGCAAGAGCGCCCCAAGACGGCCAAAGACGCACCCAAGAGGCCCCAAGAGGCCCCAAAAAAGCCTAGTGCAGAAGAGGCCCCAAGAAGCCCCCAAGACACCTCCAAAAGGCCACAAAGAAGCTCCCAAAAGGCCCTGCAACGACTGGACTGCACGTGCTCCGGACGTGCACCCCGCGAAGCGAGAGGAATAGAGAGTAGCATTCATGTTGTAACCCTGTGGAGGAGGGGCGCGGGTGAGACAGGGAGCGGGGGAGGGAGGGGGCAAGGCGGAAGGAGGGCGTGATGGGGCAGGAGAAGGGAAGTTATCAGAGAATGAAGACGTGGAGGGGCAAGGGAGCGGGGTAATTAGCGGCATGGCGGGAAGGGGGATCGGGCAGCGGCTCAGCCCACCCTGATAGAAGGAGGTCTGCGCGGGGCACATGTACGCCGCCGTGGACTCGAAGAGGTGCACCATGCCGGGCCAGCGGGAAGCCATCTCCTTCGCGCGAGGGGGGCTACGTACCCGGCCCTCGGCCCCGTCACCCCCTCCCTCCCCGCCTCTTCCCTCCTTCCCCAGGACCAATCAGCATCGAATCGTGGAACCCAATCGAATCGGCACGTGCGCCGGATCGGGCTGCATCGGCTCGGAGTCGGAATGGAATCGGATCGGCTGCGCCAAGATGTGCGACAACGGCACAAGCATCGGGCCGCATCGTTTCGTCAGAACATCGGAGTACAATAGAACTGGACCTTGTCAAGAGGTGCCAGTGCCTGCAACAGGAGAGCATGCGCCATGCCGATGAAGGCGGACGACGCTATATCCCAAGCATCCGAGTGTGGTGTGCCGCTGTATTCGAGACCATTGCAATTGCAAAACAATACAAACACTATTCCACCTGGCTAACACGAACGGGTTGGCGATGCAGAACGCGCCTTATGGGATCGGCAATTATGAGAAACCCCGCACAACAGAAAACATTCCCTGTGATCTTGCTGAAGGCCAAACTGGCAAATACAACACCCCATCGTTGAGGCCACAACAATCGATGAGATGGCACAACATCTTCCGAATCTTAAATCACCCGTGTGGGGAACATGAGGGGGAACCGTGAAAACTGTCCGGCCCACCGCAATCTAGCGGCGCAGACCAGGCTCAGCGAACATAGGAGAAAACAGCGCTGCGTATTGAAACCCTTCTCAACCAAAACGAGGCCAGGACATGGACAGCATCGGAACAAGACCGATCGGGGACCTCTCAGATCCGGCGATCCTGGAGGATGCATCGGGCGGCGCAGCCTGCTCAGAGCGTTCCGGCACGCTCGGAGGTCTGGAACGCTCCGAGGGCGCTCCAAAACGCTCTGGAATGGTCCTATTCCCTGTCCCAGGCCCGCGCGACCGAACCTGGCTCAGTCAACACTTCCTTGAGGCCACATTCTGGGGCCGCGCCCGGCTCCCGAACCCGGCTCGGCCACTACCCAGCCTGGCAGGACCCCGCAGAATCCTGCAGCCTCTGGCCGAGCCCCGCCTGCGCTGAACCCCCTGTCACCTGCTGGCTGAACTGGGGGGCCGACGAGAAGGTACTGCGGGATGACGATCAATACGAGAAAGGGGAGAGAACGAACACACAAAAATAGTTTTCTGCTATTTCGGCACCATCTTCTGACTGGAGGAGAACGATTTAAAACATACCTTTCCAGCCCGCGGCCGGTTTTTTCTGATCGTCATCCCGGGCGCCGCCGCGCAGAGACGACCCCCGGTCATTTATTAATCGTCATCCTCCAGTACTGGTCCTGGTGCTGCTGCTCCCCAGAAATTCCGAGGCGAGTCGAGCTGTGGCGACGCAGGCCGCCCAGGAGGCCCCCAAAGAGGCGAAGCCGAGGCAAGGGCAGCGGCAGCGGCCCTCCGTCGAGCTGCTCAGCGCCCGCTCGGGATCCGCCCCCCCCTCTTTCATCAGGAATCTACTGACCCCTCCTCCTCCTCCTCCTCCTCCTCCTCCTCCTCCTCCTCCTCCTCCACAGACCTGGGTCAAGCAGGCTCTGCAGGGTCTGGCAATGTCCTGCAGAACCTGACTGACCTGGGCGCAACATCCTGCAGGATCCTACGCCTAAGCCTGGGTCAGTGCGCCCCCCTGCAGGATCCTGCAAGAGTCGGCGCTCTGACTGACCCCCGCTTGCATTGACCCCCGTCTCTTCAGCCCCGTCTTCCACCCCATGCCGGAGTCCCCGGGGAGCGCGCGACCTTCGACCCCAGGATCTCGAGGACAGCACAGCCGTGGCGGCAAGGGTGCCCCGCCAGGAGGCCCCAAACCAGGAGAGACGTGCGCTCGTCATCCTGACGACGACCTGCTCTGGTCACACCCACGGCGGCAAGGCGGTGCAACATGATAGCAACCACAACTGCGAAATGCCATTGCTTCGCACTCCACCCCCACAACCCAACGTTGAAATGTCCACATGTTGTCCCGGGCCGTTGGCCCACCGCCCAAGCCCGTCACCTTTGCAATTGGGGGAAGGTGGGTATGCACTCTGGGCCGGCCTGCTTTGAGAACGGACGGTCTTGGCGAGACACGCGTGGGCACTGTTTGAGTCCACTCACCGCCCCCCCCCCCCTTGGCCCGAGGGAGGCGGGCCCTGAGGGAGACAGGGCCCTGGATCCCGGGGCTTCCCTCCCCGGGAAGCCAGCACCCCTCTCCCGAGCAGGCTTTTAGTTCGTCCAGCCCTGGAAGAGAGCCCGACCGACCGGCAGACGCGTCCCGCACGGCTGCAGGGCCGGTCCTGCACGGGACACGGGGAGGAACAGAACGTGCAACTCGCTTGCAGCAAACCGAGCACAGCGACTTGCACGCACGCTCACAAACACACACACACACACTCGTTCACATGCCTCAGAAATGAGAAACCTCCAGGACCCGCTTCCCTCGGGACGGCCCATTGCTTCAGAGGGGCACCTCCTCCTCCTCCTCGAGGGCGGTGCCGCCGGAGGCGGTCCTGCAGGGGCGCGTTGAAGCGCGGGTTCGCCTCCACCAGCATCGCTTCCCACTGCAGGCGGGCCGCTTCTGTTGTCAACCGAGCGAGGCCAGGCGGGCGCACAGGCGGCGGCGAGCGAGGGGAGGCGAAGCGAGAAGGAGGCGGCCTTCTCAGACGGCGGCGGGGCTTCTCATACAGTCTGGCCGCTGAAAGAAGGAACGCTAAACAAGGAACGATGCCCCTTCTTGGCCCTGTAAGCGCCTCCGTGCCCCAGGAGGGCAAGAGGAACAGCACTGGAGGAACACAAGGAACATCGAGCCCCCTCCGAACCCAAACTGTTCCTTATTTCAGCGTCTTGACTGTAAGCCCTCGGGCCTTCTGAGAAGTTTTCTGTGGCCTCGGGGATGGCTCAGGGAACTTCTCAGAATCGGGGGCGCGCAAACACGGATTGGCGATCCATGGATCTGGTGCGCGGTCGCCAGATCCATGGATCGGGGGAGGTGCCCTCCCCAAAATGCGGCCAGCGCCGTCTCGTTCGGCGGCGGAAGTCCGCGATGTCCTGTGGAAACGGGACCCGTCGCTTATCCACGCCCCTTGACCCATGTTTAGAAACAGGAAAACCATATAAACATAAACTTTTGGCGCGCCGCGCGGATTTCTTGGATCCGCGCCGGACACCCCTCCCTGGCGCGCGGATCTCGCCAGGGGCGGCGCCGCAGGCGCCGCCAAGGGGGGCCCAGCGCGGATCCAAGAACTCCGCGTAGAGCGCCGAAAGTTATGTTTGTGTGTGTTTTTTTCTTCTGCTTCGAATGTTTGCCATCGCCTGACAGAAGTCGGGCGTTGGCAGAACTGGGTTTAGTGGGAACTGGATTAGCGATGTGTGCTGGGGGACGCCCCCCCCGCCCTTTTCCACTAACCGGAACTGCCGTCACCCGAAAAAACACCAGCTACGGCAGACCTGGTTCAGTGATTCTGGCCAATTTATTGAGCAGGGACCGACCGTCCGGGCATTTCTATAGTCCTACCACGAAATGTTCTCCGAACCCAAAAATGTTCTAATAACAAAACGTTGTTCTTAGAACATCAGCCCGAGGTGTTAAAACAAGACAATATCCGCCAGACATGCTCTGAGAACACTTCGTGGAAACCACAAGAGGTTCCTAGAACATCGCTCGGTGGGGCTGTAGGCGAGCCAGGACGCTTCGCCACTGCTTGAATCTAGGGGCTCCGGGGCCCTACCACGAACCAGGTCCCCCTACCCGGGGTCCTGGCTACACCCGAAGAGGTCCCCTGGGCCTCCCGAGCGGGCCTTCCCCTATTCAGTGATCCTGGCCAATTTAGGGGCTCCTGGGCCCTACCACTGGCCATCGCTCGGACGTCCATTCCCTGTGTTTTTTGTTCGGTTTCGCGCGTGTTCTTGTTCGCCAGATGATCCAGGATGCTCCTCGATGGTCCTCGCCGAAAGAAATGCAGACGTCCGAGCGATGCCAAGACCACGAACCAGGTCCCCCTACCCGGGGCCCTGGCCACACCCGAAGATCGGGAGCGGCAAAGAGGGGGGTGTCCAAGAGGGGGGGGTGCAAATCATGACCGGCGGCATGTGCGCGGCCCAGCGGGGGGGCCGAGGGACGTAATGAAACAAGAAGGGGCGCCATGAAATCTGCAGAAATATCATGGCCCCCGCCATGATATCCCCCCCCCCCCCCCCCCCCCTAGTCAGCACCCCCTCTTTGCCGCCCCCGAGAAGAGGTCCCCTGGGCCTCCCGAGCGGGCCCTCCCCCTCCCCGCCTCCCCCCCCCCCCCCGTGCCCCGCCGCCGCCCCGAGGCCTCCGCCGCCGCCCCGCGCGCGGGCGGCCCGGGCGGGGCCTCCTCCTCCCCCTCCTCCTCTCCTCCTCCTCCTCCTCTTCCTCTCCCCTCCTCTCCTCCTCCTCCTCCTCCTCCTCCTCCTCCCTCCTCCTCCTCTCTCCTCCTCCTCCTCCCTCCTCTCCTCCTCCTCCTCCTCCTCCTCCTCCTCCTCCTCCTCCTCTCTCTCTCTTCTCTTCTCTCTTCTCTCTTCTCTTCTCTCTTCTCTTCTCTTTCTTCTCTTTCTCTTCTCTTGCTCCTCCTCGCTCCTCCTCCTCCTCTCCTCCCTCCTCCCCTCCTCCTCCTCCTCCTCCTCCTCCTCCTCCTCCTCCTCCTCCTCCTCCTCCTCCTCCTCCTCCTCTGAGCCGGGCGGGCCGGCCCCTGGGGAGGGCTGTGTCTCTCCCCGTCGGCCTGGCGCCGCAGAGGGGACGAGGAGACGGGGGACCGAACGCTGTACACCGACGCCTTGTGTCTGGCCCCACGCTGGATCTCGCACGGGATGGCGGATCCTGGCGTGTAGGGGAGCCTGGTGTATACGCTCTTCGCTGTCTCTCCCCTTCGGCCTGGCGCCGCAGAGGGACGAGGAGGTACTCGCCATCGCTCGGACGACCATTCCCTGTGTTTTTTGTTCGGTTTCGCGCGTGTTTTTTGTTCGCCAGATGATCAAGGATGCTCCTCGATGGTCCTCGCCGAAGGAAAAAGGCACACGTCCGAGCGATGCCAAGGATAGGGATCGAAACTCTATACACCGACGCCTTTTGTCTGACCTCACGCTGGATCTCGCGCGGGAGAGCGGATCCTGGCGTATAGGGGATCGTGGTGTATACGCTCTTCGTTGTCTCCCCAGGAAAACTGTGGAAAAAATATGCACCAGACCATCCCGACGTGGTCCCCGACCCTCGAAAAAGTCCTGGGATTGGAAAACCGCCCGCCACTGGTAATGTATATGCTCCAGTTTCCGAAGAAAGGCCTCAGCATTGCAATCGGACCCGAGGGCAGAAAAACATCATTCCAGAACGGGAGACCCTCCGCCGCCAGGGTGCACAAGAGCATCGGACAAGCACGAAGAACCTTGGGGTACGTACCCTCCCCGAACCGACCTCGACCTTCTACCTCGGTCCGACTGTCACTGCTGGGGTCCGCGCGGCCTTCCTGGATCGGCGCTGGACATCCCCGCCCCCGGCGCGCGCTCCGCGCCGCGCGGGGGGTCCCAGCTCCGATCCGAGAAGGCCGCGCGGAGCTCCGACAGCTCATGTCCCTGCAGCTTCCAGCTCCACGAGCGGCAAGGACGCGTGGAGCCAGATGCTGTCGCCGCCCGCATCCCGACCGCAGGGCGCCCGCGCACTGCTGGGCATGAGCTGGATCGACTCGAGAGATCGAATCGGATCGGAAACGGGTTGGATCGCCGGCGAATCGCCCCGCATCGGAACGAACTCGCATCGCCGCACCAGGCTCTGGCTGGCACCGACCGATGCTGGTGAAACGGACCGAACCGTATCGAATCGGCATCGCGGCCCCACCTGGCGAATGGAATCGCATCGCACCGAGTCGTAGGCGGCCCCGACTGCCGTCGCCGGCGGCCCGAGCGGGCAAGACCTGTGCCCACATCCCCTGCAGCTTGGGGTGTCGGGCTCCCTCCCCCAGAAAACCGAGGAGCACTGGATGAGGATATAAAAATCAGGCCCCTCCTCCTCCTCCTCCTCCTCCTCCTCCTCCTGCCAGAGGCTCAAATCTTATTCACACCCAGTGCGCTTCGGCCTGGCGGCGCCCCCTCTCCACGAACGTCCGAGACGCCCTGGATCCGGATATAAACACTGCCCGCGCAAGGAGGGCCCCGTCGGCGAGACCGGCCTCCGCCTCGGGGGGCAGCCTCGACGCCGAGGGCGCTCGGCACCCCGAGGCTGCCGCGCGAGGCCACGCGGGGCGCGGGCAGCGGGGCTCGGGGGGCAGCCTCTGCAAGGCGGGGGCCTCGCAGGCCCGAGGCAGGAGCGCGGCCACCGGAGACCTCCCACGAGCAGTCCGACGCTGGTGCCCCAGGACGTCCATTGACTTTCGGCGTGGGCTCGTCACACTTTCCGTCGAAAAAAAGACCATCGAAACTCACGAAACACGCACTCCGGAGACAAGCAGGGTGTTTCCTGGCATGGGTTGCCGTTGTAAGGGGCCCGTGAGCCCCATTAGGCCCTGGAGGGCTGCGACTGCGGCTGCGACGCGCCTTTTGCGCACCCCGTGTGCGGCGGGGTCCGGGCCGAGCTGCCCCCCAAAAAGCGCTAGACCGCTGCACAGAACAGGTCCTCAAGAGCACTCCACGCGTCGCGGGCGGCAAGCCTCGTCCTAGATTCGGCCCGGGATGGGAGGCCTGGCCATCGCTCGGACGTCGATTCCCCGTGCGTTTCTCGATGTCGCGCACGCGTGTGTGTGTGTGTGTGTGTTCGCAAGATGACTCGAGCTGCTCCTCGATGGCCCTCGCCGAGATAAGAGTGCGCACGCCAAAGCGATGCCAAGAGGCCCGCTTAAGCCGGATGGTGCAGGCTTGAACTCCCAGGAGTTGCACCCTGAAAAGTCGGCGTGAAACGAGGAACAGCGCAGACGAATGTCGGGAGCGGCCAAGAGGGGGGTGTCCAAGAGGGGGGGGGTGCAAATCATGACCAGCGGCACGTGCGCGGCCCAGCAGGGGGGCCAGGGACGTAACGAAATAAGAAGAGGCGCCATGAAATCTGAGAAAATATCGTGGCCCCCGCCATGATATCCACCCCCCCCTAGTCATCCCCCCCCCCTCTTTGCCGCCCCCGAGAGTGGGCGCCACCGCGCTTTGTAAGTTGGGAACAGCAGGAGAGAGGAGAGAGGGCGGGGGACGAGGCGCAGGAGCTCGGGAAGCTCTGTAAAGAACCGAACTTTACACCGATGTTTTTTATTCTGGTCCCGCACTGAGATTCACACGGGAAAGCGGATCCTGGTGTATACTGCATCCTGGTGTATACAAATTCTGTTGCTTCCGAAAAAACGGGAAACAAGTAACCGAATGCAGCCGAGAATGAACCCCCAGGGAGAATAAAGTTCGGCGGCAACGGTGTGATAATAAAAGTTGTCCACCAGGACCAGCATAAAGATGTTAACAGAGGAGCCAAAGCCGAGGATATCTTGAGACATCCTTGGCTTGTTGTCCTCTCTGAGACATCCTCAACAATGGCTTGTTTCGCTTGAGACATCCTCGACAAATCTCTCGTTTCGCTTGATACATCCTCGAAATAGTTGTTTGCTTCGCTTGAGTTCCTTTTTGCTGCTCGTTTCGCTTGAGACGTCTTCACCAAACGTGTTAGTTTCGTTTGGACGGTCCTCGACGAGCGTGCTCCTTTCGATGTTTGTCCTCTCTGAAACATCCTGAAGGAACGCGTCGGCCTTTGATATTTTTATAATACAAAACTGAAGCTCGGAGGTGCGCGCGCGCGCCTTGGAGCTTCACTTTTATATTATTCACAATTAATAAATCGACATGTGCCTTCAAAAACGAAATTGAAAAATTCTGGAGCCCTTTGAGGAGGCTGAAGGAACGTGCCGGGTTTTCAAACATTTTATAATGCGGAACTGAAGCTCTGAATTTTTTTTCATAGAGATTCCTCATGTGCATCATTTTCCCAGGATAGTCAACCACAGCGATAAACAAGTTCAGGGGGGCAGGGGGAGGAGAAGAAAGATAGAGGGATACATAGAAATATAGAGAGAGAAGAGGAGGTAGAGGAGGAAGAGGAGGAGGAGAAAGAGCAAGAGGAGGAGAGAAGGAGATGGCAAACATCCAAAGTTTAGAACTGATTATATTGAATTCGTAAGCGCTTAATGAACATTGAAATTTTCATCTGCTCGTGTAGGGTAGCTCACGTGCCTCGTTTTCCCAAGAAGCGATGAACAAGATCAGGGCGCCAGAGGGAGGAGGAGGAGAAAGAGATAGAGAGACAGAGAGAGAGAGAGAGACAGAGAAAGAAAGAAAGACAGAAATAACTACACAGAGACATAAAGACATTGGTTTCGCTTGAGACATCCTGAAAAAAGTGTTCGCTTCGCTTGGTGTTGCTCTCTCAACATAAGAAGGAAGTAACCTCGATGGCGAACTTTTCCCCGTGATAATGCAATTCGGCCTCCGCGCCCCCGCGCCCCCGACCAAACTCTTATTGGCCGTGGATAATCAACTCTTATGTGTATAGGGGGGGCATTATTATCGTGGGTATGGGGTTATACACCACAACACCCCGACGTCGTCCCCGACCCTCCAAAAAGTCCCGGGATTGAAAAACCGCCCGCCACTGGTAATGTATATGCTCCAGTTTCCGATTCTGGGCGTGAGCGACGACGGTGCTCATGAACATGGGCAAACAAATCCAAGCGCGCTGTGGGGAGGCCAACAGACACCGATACTGCTACTCCCTGGGGTGCGCTCAGACCAAAATTTCAAGGCGAATCCAGCGGTGGCGGCGAGGGCCTCCCAGGAGGCCCAGAAAGGGGGCAAACAAGGAAATGGTAGTGGTATGGAAACCTCTGCCTCATATGGCGTCAGGCAGATAACCCGGAAGAACTTCAGAAGGCCCCCTCATGGAGGTCGCCGCGGAGGCCCCACGAACGGGGAGGCCCCTGGAGACCTCCGCGGAGAGAAACCCAGGCCCCCGACGTCGTGTCCCAACTTTTCATCATCGGGGTGTCTTGGCCACGGCCTGTGGGCTGGCTACGTAGAAGCATAACCATCGGCAGCATCCAAAATTAGGCATACGCTTCGGTTGTAAGTGGGTAGAAACATGAAGTAGGACGGCGGTGAAAATACTTAGGTTGGATGTCTGCCCGCCCCCTGAAGAGGAGGGAAGAGGGAACCCGTTTGACTCTTGAAACAGGAAGGCGCCTAAAATAGACTATGACCAAGAGATCCAAATACACCTACTTTCAACGACAGTCGTGCATCTGGACGCCCAAAATGGATACAGAAAAAAGGGGTACAAAGCCCAATGGCAAATGTTGCCCAAAACCGACAGGGGCCGCTGCAGGCGTGCTGTCTTCACCGACGAGCGTCCGCGGCGGCGCGGAGAGCGAGCCCTGTCCAAAACGAAGAGGGACTGCCGTTGGATATCGCACCCGCTCTGTTCGTGCCCCTTTTGGATCGTCCCGAGTGCAAGCGGAGCGCGGCGGGTGCCATGGCAAATCGACACCTGTGGGACTCGAACCCGCGCGGGGAGACCCCATCGGCTTAGCAGGCCGACGCCTTCACCGCTCGGCCAAAGTGTCACTGCCTACAGAGCGGGCTGGGCCTGCGAGTTTGCACTGGGGCAGTCGCCTTGCATGCGTTGATGCACCTTCTGGAGGCCCGCCCGGATCTCTGTTATCGGCCCTGCACCTCCCCTCCGGCGGGCGAAGCGCGCAGGGGGCGGCGCGCGGCAAGCGCCGCCTGCGAGGTCCGCCGAATCCGCGCAGGCGTCAGAATGTTCTCGTTGTCGTCGTCGTCGTCGTCGTCGTCGTCGTCGTCGTCGTCGTCGTCGTCGTCGTCTTCTGCGACTGTCTGGAGGGGTCGATCTGGGTCACCAGAGAGCCAAACCGCAGTAGTCAAGCGGGGGATCGATTACAGGATTGGTTTACCCCACGCTGCCTTTCTCGTCGAATCCATGGCACACGCGTCGAATAATGTTCCTAGATCTGCGGACATCCTACGCATTGCTTGTAGATCCTACGGGGGAAAAAAGGCCTCCTTGATGCGGTCGGAGTAGATGGGGTCGAAAGATCCGACCGCATCGCCAATGCATCGCCGATGCATCACCGATGCATCGGCGATGCATCGGCGACGTCGGCGACGCATCGGCGCCGTCGGTGCGGAGAAAACTGGGACCCACATCGAGCCGCATCGCCGATGCCTCGGCGATGCAACGATGCATCGCCGATGCATCGGCGATGCGGCCTGATCCTCCGATACCATCTACTCCGACACCATGCAGGACGCCTAGAGAGCAGCAACTTTGGGGGTGCCTCAGCTCTGCAGTCGATCCCCTGCTCGAGGCAGGAGGGCTGGCGAGGGGCACCCGGCGGGGCGAACGAGGGGAAACCGGCAGCGGTCCGCGGCGCTGGGGCAGTTGCCCACGGGCCCGTACTGGTTGTTCAGGAACGCCTCCGGGGGGGGGGGTCGCCCTCCACTCTGCGTGCCCCTGCTGGAGTTGGCAGGGGAAGCGGGAAGAGAGGGCGGCAAGAAGGAATGAGGGGTGGGGAGGGGAGGAGGGGGAGGGCGAGGAGGGGAGAAGGGGAGGACGAGGAGGGGAGGAGGGGAGGAGGGGGACGAGGAGCAGAGGAGGGGAGGGGAGGAGGGGGGGGGGGGACGAGGAGGGGGGGAGGAGGGGAGGAGGGCGGGGTGGGGGCGAGGAGCTACCAGCCTGGAACAGATCCCTATCCCTATGCTTGGCATCGCCTCATCACGATGCCGATCTTAGGGAGTCCCTCGGTGCCTGAGGGTGCATCCCCAAGCTTCTCACCGCCTTCTGGCGCGCCAATCTCGAGGATATAGAGATCAGCTCGACGCCGGGGACGGAGGGGAACGGTGCCGACCCCTGCCGGAGCCACATCCTGAGCACCCCCGGGTCGCACACTCTGCGCGCGAAACTGCCCCCGGGTGGGGGGGGGGGGGCGCCGTGGCTCCCGCCCTGCGGGCTCGGCAGGCTCGGGCCAGCAGAGGGCCGTGTGCTTCGCCGAGCGCCCCCCGTGCTCCCAAGCCAAACGCGCTGGTGCGGGGGGGGGTCCCCGCCTTCTCCGCCTGCCCCGTCCGCCCCCCCCCCTCCCTTCCGTCTCCATGCCGCCGCAGGAGACTGGAACTGGTGCAGGGCACTGCAACCTGATCCTCGCAGCCCGATGGCCCCGCAAGGGGCCGGCGGATCTCTCCTCCTCCCTCCTCCTCTTCTCTCCTCCTCCTCCTCCTCCTTCCCTCCTCCTCGTCCTTCCCTCCTCCTCCTCCTCCTCCTCCTCCTCCTCCTCCTCCTCGTTCGCTGTCGCTCTGGGCTCCTCCCGCCATTCTCTTGTCGATCCGACACCCCTGTCACTCTCCTGCTCCTGCTCCCCGTTCTCTCGATCCAACTCCCCTGTCACTCTCCTTCTCCTTCTCCCCGCCCTCCTTTCCTTCTCCTCCCTCCCTCCTCCCCTTCCTCTTCTCCCACTGCTCCGTCGCTTCTCCCCTTCCTCTTCTCTAGGGGGACATGCGAACCCTACCCCTACCCCACGATTTCTGAGGGGGAGGGTGGGGTTCACTTCGTTCGGGAGCTCCCGAGCGAAGTGAAACCCACCCTCCCTCTCAGAAATCGTGGGGGGTAGGGGTAGGGTTCGCATGTGGCCCCCGATTCTCGATGATCCTCAGAACGCGTGTTAGCGCCAACGTGCTTGACCACAAGCGGCGCAACGAGGGCCGACACGGACTGCGCGCTACCAGCGGAGCCGAACGGGGTAATGGCACATACGCTTGGGCTTACATGCGTCCTGAAAATCATCGACCTTCCCATCCTCCGCATCCGCCCCGTCACTCGAGAACAGCCACCGAAGAAGAATTGGAGAGCAAGACTCGGCGGCGAGCGAGGGGGGATGTGAGAAGGAGACGGCCTTCTCAGAAAGCGGCGCGGCTTCTCAAAAAACATCCAGCCTTCTGAGAGGTTTCCGTCTATCTTCGGGGAACGCTTCAGAAGGCCGGGTGGACTTCCGAACCTGCTGAAAAGGACCACCCCTTATCTTTGAGGAAGCCGAAAGGTACCGATATCCCTATTCCCCGGACCTCTCCCGGGGTGCGTTCTGACTAGAATTTCGAGACGAATCCAGCGGTGGTGACGAGGGCTTCCAAGGAGGCCCCAAAAGAATGGGAAAACGAGGGAGGGATAGCGGTATGGGTATTTGTTTCCTCCTCTGACTCACTTCCCCCCGGGCTCGCCGCCGAAAAACGCCTTCAGCGTGTTCCCGTCCGCCGCACCGAGGTCGATCCAGACGCACTTCGGCACCGTCCTCTGGCACCTCACCTAGGGCCGGCGCTTTCTTCAGGAAAGAGCGGGAGGAGGAGGACGGGCGACGGAGACGCAGCAGCGAGGAGAGGTATGCTCTGCAGAGCGCGTGGTTGGCGCGGAGCGTGTGCCTGTGAGAGTGCAGGAAGGGACTAGCACAGGCTGGTGCTGTCGGTGGAGCGGAGCGGGGCAAACACACGTTGGGCCAGTAGACGTCCTGAGGATCCTCGAGAGGAAGGAGGGAGCTCAGCGGGCCCTGGGGGCGGCAAGAGTTGCCGTTTACCGTTTGTAAGAATCTGCCCCTTGAAAATGAATATGGTGATTTGTTTTGTAAGGCTCACCGAAACAGGGACAAAAACGGCACCCGAACAAAGGTCGAGTGGTGGAAGGGGACAGGGGGGCGCGCGGGCTTGTGATCTCGTGGATGTTCCGAGGACGCCGCCGGCGCCACAATCCGACCGTCATTGTGTAAATATCACGCGGGCAGACCACGCTTGCGCGCACCATCGCGCTCCAATTCTTGATGATTCATTGTGAACTGCATCTGGTGGTCACGCTGAACCACACACGAGGTCGAAGACTCGTGCGGGGTCAGCTTTTTTTCACTGTAGTCATGCCATTTTGCGAAGAGAACGCGTCACACAATCTCGACGCACCGACCGCGATTTACGGCAATCACCCTCCTGAATATTGTACTCGGGTCTGTATGGGCACACAGGTAGTGTGCGCGAATCTTCGGGGCACGACAGGTTCTGATCTCGATCGCCATTGACTTCTGCGCTGGAACTGCAACTACCACCAGCATGATGGACCACCACATCATCCCCAGCCGCACTTGCGCGCAGAAGCCTCCAGACATCCTCACACAATCCCCGTGGGAGCACATGTACGAAACGCAGCCCGAACGCGCACGAACAGTGGGGAGTAAGGGGGAGGCGGAGGAGCCGGAGGCGAGGGACATGGCGTCGCCGACACCTGCCCGCACCGCCTGTGCAGCAACCACCACAACCACAACAACAGACACACAACCAGCTACACGGAGCCCGCATTTGGAGGGCCAAGCGTCAAACTCGACCTGGCCCCATGGAACCCCCGTGCCTGCTCCTTGTCCTCCTCCCCCCCTCCGTCTCAATCAGACATGCCCCAACCCCGCAAAAATGCCCAGGGCCAGCGCGGATCCCAGAGATCCGCTCGGAGCGCCAAAAGTTTCTGTTCATGGCGTGTTGTCTTCTTCGAGCCTGCGCGCGCGCGCGAGCGGGGGTCTCCCAGCTGCTGCTGTGGGGCTCGCAGGCGCAGGGCGCGCCAGCCTTCCTCTCCTGGGGCACGCTATGCGCGCGGAGCGGCGGGCGGGGCTCCCCTTGGCGGCACGTTCACAAGGGAGAGGGCTGCTAAGAATAGGTCGGGCATGTCCTGGTACAGGGCGAAAATGTTGGGAGGACAGCTAGAATGTTAACCAGCGTGGGTCCCAAACAGTAGGTTCTTGCAGTCTACGCGGTACACTATATATATATATATGTGTGTGTGTGTACCTATCTATATATATATATATGTGTGTGGAGCGCGATGCAACCTATGTGCTGAAATATATGCGGTGCAATCTAAGTGGTGTCAATCACTTTGACTGTCTTGAAACTGTCCTCTCCACTGCTCGTGCAAACATCCCACCATCCCACCCGCAACTTGGTCGCGAGGCCTCTTAGGACCGTGACTGAAGGTACCAAATGGCTCCTGGCAACGACACCGACGCCGAAGACGACAGCGACAACGACGACGACGACGCCACCGACAACGACTACGACGACACCAACGACGTCTCCAACATCTTCGACGACGACGACAACGACGACGACGACACCGACGACGACGACGACGACGACGCCGACGCCGACGGCGACGACGACGATGACAACGCCGACCACGACGCCGACGCCGACAGCGACGACGACGCCGACGCCGACGACGACGACGAAGACGATGACGACGACGACGTCGCCAACAAAGACGACGACGACGAGGGAGGAGGGAGGACGACGCCGGCGACATCGACGACAACGACGAGGGAGGAGGGAGGACGACGACGACGCGAACGACGGAGAAGGAGGGAGGACGGCGACGCCGACGACGACTACGACGAGGGAGGAGGGAAGACGACGACGACGACGACGGCGACGAAATAGGAAGGACGACGACGAGACGCCGACGACGGACGACGACGACGACGACGAGGGAGGAGGAAGGACGACCACGGCGACAACGACGACGCCAAAGGGGGCGACGACGACAACGACGACGAGGAATGATAGAGGACGACGACGGCGGCGACGACGACGAGGGAGGAGGCAGGACGGCGACGACGACAACGACGACGCAAGAGCGCGCGCGCACGCTTGTGTTGAAAATCCGCGTTGCGACACCTTTTGCTCTTGTATGTTTCCGAAAACAACAGGTTTTTTTTTCCAAGGATTTCGGCATGCGCTCGCGACGACGCGCGCGCGCACTTCGTCCCATTTCTTGCAAAAAGGATTCTCGCGACGGCACGCGCGCAAGGGCGCCCGAAAGTTTTCGACATGCGTGTTGAAAATCCGTGTTGCGAAACCCTTTGTTGTTGTATGTGTTTTGGAAGCTCGATTTCGAAACCCTTCTGAAACCGAAGGTTTTTGAAGGATTCCGGCATGCGCGCGCGACGACGCGCGCGTGCACACTCTGTTTTTTTGCAAGGGATTCTTGGAAACTTGTGATTTGTGATAGACGAGTGCGCGCGCATAGTACTGTTTTGCAGAGGATGGCGGGGGGGGCGATGCCGGTTGGGCTGGGACAGGATGAATTCACAAGTAGGATGGACATTGGGTCAGAATCCGATGTGTTTTACATCGGTTCCCGGGTGTCTTTAACCCCGGCGGGAGGGTGGTGGCACTTATATTTTTTGGTAAAGCAAGAATCTACGCGGTGCACCCTATGTGATGCAATGAATTTCTGTTCGCAATGAATGAATTGTCCACTCCACTGCTCGCGCAAACGTCCCACCCACCCACCCGCAACCGCAACTTGGTTTGCAAACTTCATGCGGCGGCGATTGCGATCATTGCTTCGCGCTGGCTGGTGCGTCTCTGCGGCCGCGCCAACCCGCGCATGCGCGCACAGAGGCCAGGTAGTTCGGCGCGACCGACGCGGGCAGTTAAATGCGAGTCAGCGGCCTGGGCGGGTGCGGTATCATGACAACGTCGACAATTGCAGACACGTTGACGATGATAATGGCGATGTTGGTGACGACAACTGTAGACACGATGATAATCATCATGATAGTGGCGATGACGGCGCCAATGCCGATCACGCCATCGACGATGACCGCGTCTTCGCGTCGATGATGAAGGTTTTGGAAGGAATTCGAAATGGGCGCGCGGCAGACGCGCGAAAGTGGCCCGCATGGTAATATTTGGAACGGATCGTGCCACCCCAGCACGCGCGCAAAGGCGTCCGAACGATTTCGACATGCGCGCGCGAAGCCTGTTAGATAACATTGTATAACAAAGTCAAGGACCTATGGTTTTTGTGAGAATTCGCAAGAGCGCGCGCGCACGCGTGTCTTGAACATCCGCGTTGTGAAACCGTTGGTTGTTGTATGTTATCTGGACACCCGATTTTGAAATCCTTCCGGAACCGAAGGCTTTCAAAAGATTTCGGCATGCGCGCACGACGACGCGCGACGCGCGCGCGTGTGCACTTCGTCCCGTTGTTTGCAAGGGAAGCTTTTTTAGAAAATCAGTGTTGCGAAACCGTGTGTTGTTGTATGTGTTTTGGACACTTGAATTTGGAATCCTTCCGAAACCGAAGGTATATGAAGGATTTCGGCATGCGCGCGCGGCGACGCGCGCGTGTGCAGTTCGTCCTATTTGTTGATAGGGATTCTTGAACATTGAACATGTTTGATAAAAGGACTGCGCGCGCATAGCTTTCTTTGCAATGGATGGCGGGGGGGGCCGATACCGGCCTAGCTGGGATACTATTAATTCACTATTTTTTAAGTTCTGGGGGGGAGGGTGGTAGAACCTCTCTTGTTAGCAAAACGAATCTACACAGTGAACATATATGTGGTGCAATGTATGCGAGGCAATATACGCGATGCGACCTATGTAGTGCAATCCATGCGGTGCAATCTGCGTTGTGCAAGTTAAGCGATGCAACCTATGTACTACAATCTACGCGGTGCAATCTATGTGCTCGCACACATCACTCTGACTACACCCGCGCTTCGGAATGGGGATCCCCTTTCTTGGAAAACGGGAGAGGACGCGCGCAGTCGGTTCCCAATTCCTGTTTTGGGAAACTAGATCGCGCAAAGCCTTTTCAATAATCCTCATGTCTCTATGAAGATCGGAGGGCCTGGGAGGCACGTGAAACGAGTTAGGGACGCGAGCAGACGACGCTACGAGCGCAGAACAGATGATGGCCCTGTCCTCATGCAGGGCGCCGCAAGAATGATGGGGCACATGGCACTGCGGTTAGGTCGGGCAGGTCATCGTACCGGCGGAGTTTGGGAGACAGCTTTTGAACATATGAAACAGATTCGAAAGCATTCCAGGGAGCACGAACACTCGTCCCACGACCATGTTTTTTACTATTCTCGGCGGTGGACCAGCCTCCCTTTAGTAGACCTCCCCTTAGTGAAAGCGGCCTGGGACCGAAACCGACGGACCCGGACCCGCAACAAAAACGACGGCCGCGACGCCCCCCCCCCCCCTCGCGAACCGAAAACGGCCCATTCCTTCATCGACGTGTCAGGGTATAGGTCTACCCACCTCCGGAAAAAAAAACATATTCTTTTTTTTCTTTGTTCGGCGTCTCTTGTTTTGTCTCATGATCTCTAGGTCCTCCGCCTGCAGAGGGTATCCCCAGCCCTCCTTAGTACAGCGATCCTCAAACTCACGGACGGCGCCACCCGCAAAGAGAGAGAACTGGAACGGTGCCTCAGGGTCGCCTTGCAAAAGAGAGCGGCTACGTGAAACTGGCCTCGAGGGTGGGAGTCCTGGGAGGAGCATCTCAGAGACACTTCCTCGCATCTCGCGAAGCCCGGCCGCCGTAAGCACTCGAAAACACTCCAGGGAGCACGAACAAGCGCCCCACGGCCCTGTTTTCCACTACTCCTCCTGCGGATCTCAGACCGCGGACGGTGCCGACGGGCCGCGGGGGGCCCCCGGCGAGTGCAGCCGCCGCGCGAGAAGACGGGGCGGCCGCCGCGCGGGCTCGGGCCCGTCCGAGCCTGGGTCGGGTCAGGCTCCGAAAAGCATCAGGCACAGGTCCCAGGACTCCCCACATGCTCTTGAATTTTCTGGGTGCTCGTCCTCCTCCCCCCCCACTTTTCCCATGCTTTCCCATCTTTTCCTGGGGGTCGTCGATGATGTGCCTGTGCGTTTTCAGTCCCCTCCTGCGCTTTGCAAGATTCTGCAAAGATCCTGCAGGATCCTGCGCCCTGACCCCGGGTCAGTGCAGCCCTATAGCGATGCGCGGTCCTGCAAGCTCCGGCGCTCTGGCTGACCCCCGTCTGCATGGAACCCCGTCCCTGGAGCGCCGACGGACGCGGCCGTTGGGGCCTCCGGTGGAGCTCCCCATGGGGCCACGGAGCGTGCGAGAGGCCACAGATCGGGAGCGGCCAAGAGGGGGGTGTCCAGGGGGGGGTGCAAATCATGGCCGGCGGCATGTGCGCGGCCCAGCGGGGGGGCCAGGGACGTAACGAAATAAGAAGAGGCGCCACGAGATCTGGGAAAATATCATGGCCCGCGCCATGATATCCACCCCCCCCTAGTCATCACCCCCCTCTTTTCCGCCCCCGAACAGAGCGCACCGCGGCCGCCCCGTCTTCTCGCCGAGGCGTCGGGCGTCTGCGGAGACCCCCGGGGCGTCTGGAGAGGGGGGGAGGAGGAGGAGGAGGAGGAGGAGGAGGAGGAGGAGGAGGAGGAGGAGGAGGAGGAGGAGGAGGAGGAGGAGGAGGAGGAGGAGGAGGAGGAGGAGGCCGACGGCGTCGGACGTCTGCGGAGGCCCCCGGGGCGTGTGCCGCGTCCTGGCCGAGCCGCGCCGCGAGGTGCACGGCGGGGGGCCGCAGGCCGCCGAGGGTGTCGTTCGCCGCGGCGGTCCTGGGCAGCGGGCAACGATAATAACGACAACGATAACAACGATAACAACGATAACAACGATAACAACGATAACAACGATAACAATCGTTGTTATCGTTGTTATCGTTGAAGAAGCGCGGGGCGGGGGGGGGAGGAGCAGGGGCAGGGCTGCTCAGAAGACAGCGGGACCCCCCTCCCTGGCGCGGGGAGCGCGCCTTCGGGCGGCGCTGGAGGTGCCGCCAGGGGGCCCGAGCGCCGATCCAAGGAAGCCGCGCGGACCTACGCACTTGTATGTTGGTGTCGTTGCTTGTTCCCTGGGTGTGAGCATCGCCCAGCCGATGCCCACCCCCGCCAGCTTGACCTTGGCCCCACTGGCGGTGGACCCCCCTGGATTGGGACAAACAACCGTACAGATGATCAATGAACATATGAATTATGAAATCAGGGCCAGGCTCCCAGACGGCTCTCTTGAAAGCAAGCCAGGGCAAATTTCAGTTGTTAGCGCAGGAGGAGCGAAGGTGCTCCAGAAACTGTCCCAGCTTTTCGGCACTGTTCTTGTTCTAAAGATGCGCTGGCCCAGCTTTTCGGGAAGAGGTTTCTCCATCAGATGCTCGACCGTACACGTGTTGTTCCGCTCGGGCTTCGCAGGCCGAGGTACGTAGCATGGCCCGGGGGGGCAGGGACCTTTAAAACGACGCTGAAGGGGGTGTCATGGGGGGGGACCCAACAGGTACAGATGTTTTAAATCGGCCGACCGTCCCGGCATTCCTATAGTCCTACCACGAAATGCTCTCAGAACCCAGAAATGTTCGGATAACAACAACAGTGTTCTTAGAATATAAGCCCGATGTGTTAAAACAAGGCAATATCAGCCAGACACGTTCTAAGAACATTTCGTGGAAACCACATGAGGTTCTCATAACATTGTCTGGTAGGGCTATAAGCGAGCCAGGACGCTTCGCCACTGCTTGAGCGATGGTCCGCAGACCATCGCGGCAGCTGCGAGGTGCGTGTGTGTGTGTGTGTGTGTGTGTGTGTGTGTGTGTGTGTGTGTGAGTGTGTGTGTGTGAATGTGTGTGTGTGGTGTGTGTGTGTGGTGGGGGGGGGCGGCCCCTCATCCTGCTCCTCCTCTTCCTCCTCCTCCTCCTCTTCCTCCTCCTCCTCCTCCCTCCCCCTCCCCCCTCCTCCTCCTCCTGCTCCTCCTCATGTGTGGGTGTGTGTGTGTGTGTGTGTGTGTGTGTGTGGGGGGGGGGGGGGGGGGTGGCCCCTGTCCTCGCGGAAGGTGGGCCCGTCCGCGGGCACCGAGGAGGCCCGGGGGGGAGGGAGACTTGAGGTCTCATAGGTCCTGCGACGTCTCGGCATTGCTGCCACAGTTCTCCGATGTTTTTGTTGGCCATCTCGGGCACCCCCCAGACCTCTTCGCCAGACCCCGCCCAGCACTCCAAGACGGCTCGGCATCAGACCGCCCTTTCGTTGTAGGTCCTGCGACGTTCTGGCACTTTCAAGGGCTCCCCGCTTCGCGCTTCGCGCTTCGCGCTGCGCGAAGTGCGAATAGCTTCGCGCTCTCGCGCCGCCTCCCAGGGGAGCAAAGGAGAGTGAGGAGGAATGGGGGACGAACCGCGAATTGCGAAGCGCGAATAACTTCGCGCCCTCGAGGTCGCCCTTATTGTTGCTACAGTTCCTCTGTATGTTGGCCATCTCGGACACCCCCCAGACCGCTCCGCCAGACCCCGCCCAGCACTCCGAGACAGCTCGGCATCAGACCGCCCTTCTGCTATGGCATCGGATGACTATCCTGGGCCCGAATCGCGAAGACCTTCGCGCCCTCTAGGGCGCCCTGGAGACCCGCCCCAGGCCCAGGCCCTCCCTCATCGTCCACCCTAAATAGCAGTCGGCGCCCCCTCCCGACGGGCATACTTGGCCAGCGGACCCCGGCGAACCCCGCCCTCCCCGCTGCGGGCAGCGCCGCAGCGCCCGAGCGAGGTGCTGACGTGGCAACTTCTGGTGGGCCTCCAGGGCACAGCAGGAGCTCGACCCCCAGCAACCTGCCACGAGACGCCGAACCCCGAGACCCCAGGACGTCCCTGGATCCTTGGTGTGGGAACGCCACGCCCTCCATCGCGAGACCATCGAAGCCCGAGAAGCCCGGGGCACCCAGGAGGCAAGCAGGGAGAGCCTTGGCATGTGCTTCCGCCGTGCCCGTTGGGGCGCCGCGCCGAGACATGGACGGGGGCGCACAGACCGTGGGATCTCCTGCGGCCGGCGCCTCGCGGGAGGTCCGCGACGGGCCCGCCGGGGTGGCCGCGCAGCGCCGCCGCCGTGGATGCGTTCCTTGTCGGGCTGCAGGGGGAGAGGAGGGCCAGGGGAGAAGAATCGAAGGAGGGCCACGGCGTCCCTCCTGGCATCGGTCGTTCCTTCGCTGGCGGCCTGGTGGCTTCTCGTGCCACGGCTGGATCCGCCTCGAACTGGTCAGGATGGATCTCTGGGGATCTCCGTCCTTTATCCTTGTAGATGTGAATAACCCTGTCGTACCCCCAGGCGTGTCCGCAAGGCGGGCGGGCTGGGCGTTTCGCCTGGGAATGATATATGATCCAGAAGCTTGGACGTTGCGACAGCTTCAAGGGTGGAGAGGGGGTCGTTTTCAGAATGTAGTTCTCGCCTAAGCTCCCCGTGAATTCATTAAATCTTGAAGCGATTTGAGACTCGGTTCTTGGCTTAGCGCCGCTCACATTCGCCTTACAGGTTTGCAACAACTTCAAGGATGGAGGGGGAGAAACGTGACTCTCGCAATAGCGCCGCGCAGAGTAGTCTTGAACTTCTGCAGCAGCTTCAAGGAAGGAGGGCGGCTCTTTCCGAAGCTTGGCACACTTGTTGAAAAATGTGGCAACAGCTTCAAGCGTATAGGCGAGGTGGTGGCGTTTTCATGGGGGCCCGTGCCTCAGCGCCGCCAAGGTTCGTCTTCAAAGCTTGCAACAGCTTCACGGATGGAGGGGGTTCAACCAATTGCTCTCGCCGCAGCGCCGCGCACATTCGTCTTACGATCTTGCAACACTTGAAAGATGAAGGGCGGGTCGTTTTCAGAATGGTGATTTCTCCTTAGCGTCGCGCGGATTCGTCGCGCAAGCCACTCCAAGCAGGGCGGCGACGGTTTTTTGTTCCGAAGTGTAAGCCAGACGGGCCCGGGGCTCCAACACATGTAGCGCTGCACGGATCCAGGGCAGCTCTGGTCCGAACTGGAGCTCCCCCTTGAGACTTCTTCGCGTGTCCTGGCAACACGTGCAAGCTCACGCAAAGGTTACACGGATGAGGGGGGTCCTTGTTCGAAACGGGGATCTCGTTGAACACCTCGTCGAGCTGCATGCTTATGATTGTGCGCATCCCTGATCACGCGCCAAAATGACGCAGTCCTACAAAACGGAGCACATGCCAACATCGCATGCCCATATGGTGATGGTCTTTCCAGGCGGGGGCGCGTCCTGTAGAGACAAAAAGAGCTTGTGGGGCGTGTGAGGAGGGGACTTGGGAGGGGAGGATGCATTGCAGCATCGCTGATGCATCCGGGGTTGACTCTGGTCCTCCGCCAAGGGGGCTCCAGAGCCGATCCAAGAGATCCGCGAGGACCTTCTGAAGTCTACACCTATGCAGATGGCCCGGGTCGGGGAGATGCAAGACTTGGTGGGCTCGGGGGATTCGGGTTGGACCGACGGGGCCGTCAGGAAAAACACGAGACCCACTGTGAAATTTGACGCGCCCTCCCGCTGCAAGCATCCCACGAAAGCTGGACCGTCAAAATCTCGGGCGTGGCTCACCACAGAGCGTCGGCGAATCCCAGTGCCAGCGAACCCGAGTCTTACGCTTCCGCAGATGGGGGGGGAAGGGGGGGGACTTCCGTCGTCGTGGTCGGCGTCGGCACCTCAATCGCCGCGGGAGTCGCGGAAGTCGTCAGCGGCGGCGGTCGGCGGCGGCGGCCGCGGGGTTGGCGCGGCGGCGTCGGCGTCGTCGTTCGAGCGCCGAGGAGTTCACGGCCGCGAGCCGCACGACGGACGCCGGCGGCATATAAAGGGGGGGCGTCGTCGGCGGCGGCGTCGGCGCAGTCGCAGCAGAGGTCGTTGGCAGCGATCGCCGGCGGCGGCGGCCGCCGGGCGTGCGCAGCGGCGTCGGAGTCGTCATTGGTGTCAGCGTCGACGTCGGCGGCGTCGGCGTCGGATGCGTCGTCGTAGTCGCCGCGGAGGTCGGCGGCGGCGGTGGTCACTCGCGGCGGCTGCGCCGAACGTGCGCGTCGGCGTCGGCGTTGTCGTTGGCGTCGTCGTCATTCGCGTCGTCGTTGGCGGCGTCGTTTGCACCATCTTTGGCATCGTCGTTGTCGTCGGTGGCATCGTCGGCGTCGTCGCGTCATCGTTGGCGTCGGCCTCGGAGTCGTCGTCGTTCGAACGTCTATGACAGTCTACGATTTCCACGACCATGGGCAGTCCGACAGACGACGGCGGAACACAAGGCGACGTCTGCAGAGGTCTCCGGAATGGGCTTCTAGTAGAGACGGACAGAGGATCGCACCGCATTGCCAATGCATCGCCGATGCACTGCTTGCCATCGCTCGGACGCACGATTTCGTGTGCATGTTTCGGTCTCGTGCGCTTATTTTTTCGAAAGGTACTCAAGATGCTCCTCGATGGTCCTCGCCGAGAACAAGTGCACGCGTCCGAGCGATGTCGAGGCTGGCGGTACATCGGCGATGCATTGGCGACGTGGCGGTGCATCGGCGACGTCGGCGTGCAGAAATCGGGCTCCACGTCGAGCCGCATCGCCGATGCATCGGCGACGCGGCGCAATCCCAGGGCCGATTTTCCACCATCACTACCAGAAGGCAGGAGAGGGAACAGGAGGAAGTGGAGTGAAGTGGAGTCCCAGCTGGCAGGCCCACGCGCGGCAGGACGGCATGCATTACAGGAGGAGGAGGAGGAGGAGGAGGAGGAGGAGGAGGAGGAGGAGGACCTGCCCATCCTTCCTTCACTTCTCCCCCGTCCTGCATACGCCGGGGGCGGCCAAGAGGGGGGTGTCCAAGAGGGGGGGCGCAGATCATGGCCGGCGACGTTTGCGCGGCCCGGGGGGGGGGGGCCAGGGTCGTCTTGAAACGAGAAGAGGCGCCATGAAATCTGGGGAGATATCATGGCCCCCGCCATGACATCCGATCCCCCCCCCCCTAGTCATCACCCCCCTCGCTGCCGCCCCCGAACACGGTAGTGGCGGCGGAACATTGAATCCTCCGACCCCACCGGCTCGGACCCACAGCTGGGAGACCTACAGAAGGCCTGGCAGCGCAGTGGGGGGCAGCACGCTCCTCTGTGGTCCCGCTCTGCGGGCGGGAGCTCCTGCCTCAGGTCGGGCACGTACCCCCACAGGCAGGTCTTGGAGGACAACTTCGAAATGGCCCAAACGAATTCAAACATCTGTTAGAACAAAAACCGAGCAATCGTCCCCAGACTGTGTGTTGGACTCTTTTGGGATGCTCCTCCTGTAGATAGGGAGCCCACAAAGGACGTACGCGCCCAGCTATGTACACGAACACGGCCCCTTGACCCGCGAGACCGGCCGCGTGATATGAGTACTCGCGCGATGCAGAATCTCGAAAACAGCATGGATTCATGTACGTGTACGTCCTTTTTTTCGCTCCTGAGTAGAGAGACGCGCCCGACTTCACTCTTGGCCCCCACTCCTGGACTATTTTCGGGATGTTCCTCCTGTAGACTATGTTTGGACTATTTTCGGGATGTTTATACTATGTTTGGACTATTTTGGACTATTTGGGACTATGTTTGGACTATTTTCGGGATGTTCCTCCTGTAGAGAGACACGCCCGACTTCACTCCTGGCCCCCACTCCTCGCCGGCGCCTCCCCTCCCTCCCCCTTGGTGCGGCAGGAGCAGGCAGGGCCCCGGGTTCTCCCGACGGCGTGCTCTCTCGGGCCGGGGCTGTGGCCGCTGCTCCCCCACCCAAAGGTGAGACGAGCGTCGAGGACTTCGGACGTTCCTGCACGTTCGGGAGTAGGGAGAGAGCTGATACATCGTGTCTTCGCTGCTCGTTCTACCATCCACCTGGGCCCCACCGTCGACAAGACGAGCGCGCGCGGCAGAACCCTGGCATGGCCTGCGAACGGGTAGGCTCTCTGCAGGCTCGCCTCCGCGCGCGATCTCGAGCGAGGCCGTCTGCGTGGCACCCCGACCCGCGTGCCGCCGGGCGCTTGGCATTCTAGG
Organism: Prorocentrum cordatum; assembly: GCA_963575745.1. Lineage (NCBI taxonomy): Eukaryota > Dinophyceae > Prorocentrales > Prorocentraceae > Prorocentrum > Prorocentrum cordatum. The sequence continues at coordinate 212,122 of CAUYUJ010018638.1, forward strand.
CCGGCCCCACTCTGCTCCGCTGTGCACATGAGCTGCACCTGCCGTGCGCCTCGGCGGTCGACCTGCCCGAACTCTGCCAGCGGACGATCACTCTCCGCTGCTCGAACCGGGAGAGGCCTGGAGGCTTCACCATCTGGGGGGCAAACGAACCTGCCTCGCTTTTGACCACCCTCGCTTCCAAGAGATACCAAGCGATGCCAAACTACGGCCTGTGCTGGTCAGGCCGCTCGACGAGGCGGCGCGTGGTATGACTTGGCCTTGCCTGGAAGCGAAAGCGGGGTGGGCAATTCACGCTCTGACCATCTGCCTGACCACGCGTCTCTCCTTCTTGTCGCCCCTCCCCTCCCCCCCTCCGAGGGAGTGGCGGTGGGGGGAGGCGGCACCAGGACGGCGAGGCAGGCGAGGGCGGGGAGGCGGAGGAGGGCGACGACTGCGAGGGCGACGGGAACGAAGAAAAAAGGGGAGGGGTAGAGGAAAGAGAACTACGCACGTACACCGTAGCCCAGGATCGGTGCATACGCCCTCCTACCCTGGCCAGGAAGGCACATGCACCGATCTTGGGCCCAGGGTGGGCCCTGTCAGGGTCGGTGCATGTGCATAGTTCTCTTCGCCCGAGCAAAAGGGGAGGGGGGGGGGGGGCGAGCACAGCGAGGGCGAGGAACGACGGCGCGGGCGCGGCGGGGGCGAGGCACAGTCCTGGCGAGCCGCGTGCCCGCAGCGACCGCCGCGTGGCCGAGGGCCAGGACCACGAGCAGGCCACCGGCCATGCCGGGCTCTGCGAGGGGCAGGGGAGCAGCCCTGCGCTTCATTACAGGGCAGACACCCTCGGAGCCCAACAGCTGCTGGGGGCGCATCCCCGCGGACACGCTGCGACCTGCCGGTCCAAGGTCCCCTCACTGGGATCGGCAGGGGAGGCCGAAGGCAAAACCGGCAGCAGGGTGACAGACAAGATGAAGACAAACGGCGGGCGTCGGCGCACGGTATCTCTGCCGGCGTTGGCCCGTCCCCCCAAGATTCTTCTTTGTTTTGTGTTTGGGGGTGAGAGGCCCCCAAGATGCATCGCAAGAGACCCCCAGAGGCTTCCACCACAGGCCCCCATACACAGGTAAAGGTGACAGGATGGGCCGAGGGCCACTAGACCTGGCCCGGCACAGAAACGGAAGGAGCGCTGCAGCAACAGAAACCGCAATGACTCACACCACCGTGCGTGCCGGGAGCCTGGGCGTTGAGAGTTGGTTACGTCACCCCTCGCTCTTGGGAGCCTTGGGGTTCAGAGATTGTTGCGTTGCCGCCCGTTCCTGAGCCTTGGCTGGGCCTTGGTGTCAGGAACTTGTTACGTCACCGCTCTCTGCTGGGAGCCTTGGTCTTATCAGCTTGTTTACGTCACCGTTTGCTCTTGGGAGCCTTGGTGTGAAGAGCTTTTTGCGTTACCGATCGCTCTTGGCGTCTCTGGGCCTTCGTGGGAGTCCTATTGGGGCCCTTTTCGTGCCCTCCTGGTGGCCTCTTGGGACGCCTCTTGGGGGCCTCTGGGGCTTCTTGAGGGTCTGTGGGGGCCTCCCGGGAGCGTCTTGGGGCGAAAGGCTACACGTCTTGGGCGCCTCTTGGGCCGTCTGGGGGCCCTCTTGGGCCGTTTTGGGGGCCTCTTGGGAGCCTCTTGGGCCGCTGGGGGCTTCTTGGGCCGTCGTCAACGCCGTGAAAGCCGACAAGCCGTGAATGCTAAAAAAATATTTCTCCTATAAAAAATCTATGATTTGGGCCTCCTGTTGGCCTCCTGGGACGCCTCTTGGGGCTTCTTGGGGGGCTGTGGGGGCCTCCTGGGAGCGTCTTGGGGCGATAGGCTAGACTTTTCGGTTCGTGGTCTCCCTCTTGGGGCCGTCTTGGGGCCCTCTTGGGCCGTCTTGGGCGCCTCTTGGGCCGTCTTGGGGCGGTCTTGGGGGCCTCTTGGGCCGTCGTCAACGCCGTGAACAGCGAAAAGCCGTATATGCAAACAAAAATAATTTTCCTTGGGGGCATCGATGATTTTGGCCTCTTGGGGCCCTCTTGGGACGCCCCTTGGGCCCCTCTTGGGGCGTCTTGGGGGCCTCTTGGGACGTTTTGGGGCTGTCTTGGGCGGCCTTGGGGCCGTCTTGGGCCTGTCCTGGGCGAAAGGCTAGACTTTCGGGTTCGTGGTCCCCCTCTTGTGGCCGTCTTGGGACCCTCTTGGGCCGCCTTGGGCGCCTCTTGGGCAGTCTGGGGGCCCTCTTGGGGGCCTCTTGGGAGCCTCTTGGGCCGTCTTGGGGCGGTCTTAGAGGCCTCGTGGGCCGTCGCCAACGCCGTGAAAGCCGAAAAGCCGTGCACGCTTAAAAATATATACGTTTTTACCTAACATCGAAGACTGGTAGGTTTCTAGTGGTGTCAAAAGAGAGCAAGCAGCACATTACTTCAACATTACTTCAACATTACTCCACAGGGGGGTCTGGGCAGCCGTTGGGGGCAGTTGGGGGGGCAGTTGGGGGGCTGTTGGGGTTTGCCGGCGGGGATCGTTGTTTGCATACAGTCACACATTTCGTGCCCACTTCGTGTTCTTCGATTTCCCCAAACTCCATTCCCGGGCCACATTTTGGAAGCCCGGAGCCAACTGTAGGCCACTTCGTGCTCTTCGATTTCCCAGAACTCCATTCCCGGGCCACATTTTGGATGCCCGGAGCCAACTGTAGGCCACTTCGTGCTTTTCTATTTCCCAGAAATCCATTCCCGGGCCACATTTTGGATGCCCGGAGCCAACTGTAAGCCACTTCGTGCTTTTCTATTTCCCAAAACTCCATTCCCGGGCCACATTTTGGATGCCCGGAGCCAACTGATCATCATCACAACCACCACCAGCACCTCAACCACCATCACCACCACCACCATCATCACCAGCAGCAACAGCATCATCATAATCATCATCATCATCCTCCTAGCCCTCCTCCTGCTCCTCCTCCTCCTCCTCCTCCTCCTCCTCCTCATCATCATCATCATCATGATTATCATCATCATCATCATCATCATCATCATTATCATCATCACCACCACCACCATCATCACCGTCATCATCATCATCATCATCATCATCATCATCATCAATATCATTCTCATCATCATCATCACAACCACCACCATCACCTCAACCACCATCACCACCACCACCATCATCACCAGCAGCAACAGCATCATCATAATCATCATCATCAAAATCATCATCATCGCCATCATCATCATCAACATCAGCATCAGCATCGTCATCGTCATCGTCATCGTCGTTGTCTTGACAGCCGTCTTTGGTTCAGGACGTGCCCTTCCAGGATGGCCCTCCCTTGGCCCTATCCTTACCGGCCTGCAGCCTCGGCTTCTCGCGGTGCTTCTCAGCCTGCGGAGGAAGACCGACACACGCCTGCGGCCGCGCCTGCTCGCTGTGATCCTCAACCTGCGTCTTTTACGGTCGCCTCTTTTAACTTCGGGTTCGAGCAGAGCATGATGATGGGGAAGAACTCCAAGACTCACTGCTCCAACTTCGGGCGGATTTGCGCCAAGATAGTCGAGGAAGTCGATGCTGACCTTTTCTTTGGGTGCGAGGTCGGTGCGTTTCGTCAAGGCCTGAGTCGAGCATCCATCAACGTGAAAGACATCCTGACCAAGCCGTTCGGCGACAGCATCGGCTTCTGCGAGGTCGCCAACTACTTGAGCCTATGGGGCTTCGGCGGTGCTTCTCAGCCTGCTGACGTGTCCCTGCGCGAGGACACATACATCTACCACGTCCCCATCGCGCGACAAGTGGACGCAGTGATCTCACGGTTCAATGTGCAGACAGGAGGCCATGACAAAGTTCACGTGGTCGTCGGAAACATGCACATCGTTTGCGGAAGCAACCCTCCCAGCATTCACACGCGACAGAAAGCAGTTCGGTTTCTCCGACTCCACTTGGACGGGATCGCCGTGCTTCTCAGTACTGGGGAGCCGGGCACGCCGGTCGTGCGCCTCGTGAGTTGCTGTTTTGAGATGGGACGTACACCCATTCAAGCATCCGTGCGTTGATACCAGTGTCTCGTTTGGACATGCATCCATTCGAGCTCCGTGCGTTGATAGCAGTGTTTCATTTGGAGGTACATCCATTCAAGCTTTGTGCGTTGATAGCAGTGTCTCGTTTGGACATACACCCATTCGAGCTCCGTGCGATGATAGCAGTGTCTCGCTTGGACATACATCCATTCAAGTTCCGTGCGTTGATAGCAGTGTCTCGTTTGGACATACATCCCTCCAGCTATGCTTCTACATATCGATGTTAGGTTTCTTTGCCAGGATAATCCTATGGGAAACCTATGATTTTGGCCTCCTGTTGGCCTCCTGGGACGCCTCTTGGGGACCTCTTGGGGCTTCTTGGGGGGCTGTGGGGGCCTCCGGGGAGCGTCTTGGGGCGATAGGCTAGACTTTTCGGTTCGTGGTCTCCCTCTTGGGGCCGTCTTGGGGCCCTCTTGGGCCGTCTTGGGCGCCTCTTGGGCCGTCTTGGGGCGGTCTTGGGGGCCTCTTGGGCCGTCGTCAACGCCGTGAAAGGCAAAAAGCCGTCGATATCAAAACTATACGTTTTCCTTTGGAAAATCGCTGATGTTGGCCTCTTGGGGCCCTCTTGGGACGCCCTTTGGGCGCCTCTTGGGGCGTCTTGGGGGCCTCTTGGGACGTCTTGGGGCTGTCTTGGGCGGTCTGGGGCTCTTCTGGGACGGAAGAAAATATAACAAACATGCTAAAACCCAAAGGGAAACCCCCAAACTGCCATTAACAACCTTTCGTGCGCGGTACGCACCCCCCTGGAACCCCCCTTAAGAGGAACGCCCAAAACACAACGTCATCGCTCGTACCTCGCTCTTTCCGTTACCTGGCCCGGCACAGAAACGGAAGGAGCGCTTCAGAAACAGAAAGCGAAATTACTCACACAACCGTTCGTACCGGGAGCCTTGGCGTTGAGAGCTTGTTACGTCACCCCTCGCTCTTGGGAGCCTTGGGGTTCAGAGATTGTTGCGCTGCCGCCCGTTCCTGAACCTTGGCTTGGCCTTGGGGTCAGGAACTTGTTACGTCACCGCTCTCTGCTGGGAGCCTTGGTCTTATCAGCTTGTTTACGTCACCGTTTGCTCTCGGGAGCCTTGGTGTGAAGAGCTTTTTGCGTTACCGATCGCTCTCTATTTGGCGTCTCTGGGCCTTCGTGGGCGTCCTATTGGGGCCCTTTTGGACCCTTTTGGAGGCCTCTCGGGGGCCTCTTGGGGCTTCTTGGGGGGGCCTCCTGGGAGCTTCTTGGGGCGAAAGGCTAAACTTTTCGGTTCGTGGTCCCCCTCTTGGGGCCGTCTTGGGGCCCTCTTGGGCCGTTTTGGGCGCCTCTTGGGCTGTCTTGGGGCCCTCTTGGGCCGTCTTGGGCGCCTCTTGGGCCGTCTTGGGGCCCTCTTGGGCCGTTTGGGGGGCCTCTTGGGAGCCTTTTGGGCCTCCTTGGGGCGGTCTTGGGGCCTCTTGGAGCGTCGTCAACGCAGTGAAAGCCAGAAAGCCGTTCATGCTAAATATCTACCTTAGCCAGTAGGAAATCAATGAGTTTGGCCTCTTGGTGGCCTCTTGGGACGCCTCTTGGGGGCCTCTTGGGGCTTCTTGGGGGGCTCTTCGGGCCTCCTGGGAGCATCTAGGGGCGAAAAGCTAAACTGTTCGGTCGTGGTCCCCCTCTTGGGGCCGTCTTGGGGCCCTCTTGGGCCGTCTTGGGCGCCTCTTGGGCCGTCTTGGGGCCCTCTTGGGCCGTTTTGGGGGCCTCTTGGGAGCCTCTTGGGAGCCTCTTGGGCCGTCGTGGGGCGGTCTTGGGAGCCTCTTGGGCCGTCGTCAACGCCGTGAAAGCCGAAAAGCCGTATATGCTAAAAATGTACGTTTTCCTATGGAAAATCTACGATGTTGGCCTCTTGGGGGCCTGTTGGGGCGCCTCTTGGGCGCCTTCTGGGGGGTCTGGGAGGCCTCTTGGGACGATCTGTGGGACCTCTTGCGCCGTCTAGGGCCCTTCTGGGACGGTAGCGGGGGGAACCCGGAAAACATGCACAAACCCTAGGGAAAACCAAAAAACGGCAAGTAATAATCATTCCCCCGGCCTACCCCCCTCCCCTGGAACCCCTCCCTTTAGGGCTTCGCCCGCACCAAAACGTCATCACTCGTACCTCGCTCTTTCCGTTACCTGGGCCGACACGGGAACGGAAAGAGCGCTTCAGCAACCTGCCCGAGATGGCTCATGGCATCCTTCGCTCTTGGGGGCCTTGGTGGTACGAGATTGTTGCGTCACCGCTTGTTCTTGGAAGCCTTGGTGGTAAGCGCGTGTTACGTCACCGCTCTCTGTTGGGAGCCTTGCTGGGAAGAGCTCGTTGCGTCACTGCTCCTTGTTCAGAATCCTCGTGCCCAGAGATGCGTACGTTGCCGCTCGCTCTTGGGAGCCTTGGTGGTAACAGCTTGTTGCGTCACCGTTCGCTCTTGGGAGCCTTGCTGGTGAGCGCGTGCTACGTCACCGCTCGCATTGAGGAGCCTTGCTGCCCCCTCCTCCTCCTCCTCCTGCTCCCCCTCCTCCTCCTCCTCCTCCCTCCCCCTCCCTCCTCCTCCTCCCTCCTCCTCCCTCCTCCTCCTTCCTCTCTCTCCTCCTCCCCCCCATGGCCTTGTCCTCGTTCCTCCTCGCATTGAGGAGCCTTGCTCCCCCTCCTCCTCCTCCTCCTCCTCCTCCTCCTCCTCCCTCCTCCTCCTCCTCCTCCTCCCTCCTTCCTCATTCCTCCTCCTCCTCCTTCTCCTCCTCCTCCTTCCTCGTCGTTGTCCTCCTCTCCTCCTCCTCCTCGTTCCCTCCTCCTCCTCCTCCTCCTCCTCCTCCTCCCCTCCTCCTCCTCCCCCTTCTCCTTCTCCTCCTCCTCCTCCTTCTCCTCCTCCTCCTCCTCCTCCTCTCCTCTTCCTCCTCCTCCTCTCCTCCCTCTCCTCCTCCCTCCTCCTCATCCTCCTCCTCTTCCTTCTCCTTTCCCTCCTCCTCCACCTCCTCGTAGTCCTCCTTCTCTCCCTCCTCATCCTCCTCATCTCCACCTCCACCTCCTGCTCTTCCTCCTCCTCCTCCTTCTACCTCCCTTCCGCCTCCTCCTTCGCCTCCTCTTGTTCTTCTTCTTCGTCGTCTTCTTCGTCTTCTTCTTTTTCTGTCCTCTCCTCCTCCTCCTCCTCCTCCTCCTCCTCCTCCTCCTCCTCCCCCTCCCATGGCCTCTCCTCTCCTCCTCCTCCCCTCCTCCTCCTCCTCCTCATGGCCCTGTCCTCGTTCCTCCTCCTCCTCCTCATTCTCCTCCTCCTTTGCAAGTCGTACACAACAGCTCCTTTGCGGGCGTTTCGACGTTGACCCCCTTTATGCGGATGTCCTGTCCTGTCCTGTCCTCCCCCTCCTCCTCCTCCTCCTCCTCCTCATCCTCCTCCTCCTCGTCATCCGCTTCGTCCTCCTCCTCCTCCTCCTCCGTCTCCTCGTCGTCCTCCGCTTCGTCCTCCTCCACCTCCTCCTCCTCCTCTTCTTATTAGTCTTATTATTAGTCTTATTATTATTATTCTTAGTCTTATTATTCTTCTTGTTCTTCTATTATTAGTATTAGTATTAGTATTAGTATTATTATTATTGTTATTATTCTTCGTCTGCTTCTTCTTCTTCTTCTTCTTATTATTATTGTTCGTCGATATCTTCTTCTTCTTATTATTATTATTATTCCTCCTCCTCCTCCTCCTCCTCCTCCTCCTCCTGCTCCCCCCCCTCCTCCTAGGGCCCGCTTGGGAGCCTCTTGGGGCTCTCGTAGGCCGTCTTGGGGCCCTCTTGGGCCTTCTGGGGTCCCTCTGGGGCCGTCTGGGGGCCTTCTTTTTGGATTGTTTTCGGCCCCTTTGGGGGGCCTCTAGGACCGTCTTGGGACGATCTTGGGTTCCTCTTGGACCGTCTTGGGCCCGTCGGGGGGCCTCTTGGACCGTTTTGGGCCCCTTTGGGGCGCCTCTGGGGCCGTCTTGTGACGATCTTTGGGGCCCCTGGGGCCGTCTGTGGCCCTTCTGGGACGGAAACGGGGAGAACTCGAAAAAATACAAAAACCCGAGGGAAAACCCGACAACGGCCATTAAATCCGTTCCCCTGGACCTCTCCCCCCCCCTCGACACGCTTCGCCCCACACCACAACGTCATTCACTCGTACCTCGCTCTTTCCGTCACCTGCTTCGCATAGGACGGCACGCGCGGGTTCTGCCTGTGAGGGCGCGAGGTCGCTGACTAGTGTCTTGGAGCCCTACTGGTGTGAAGGCTGTGGTGCGACGTAGAAACATCTAGCAAAAACCCTTGCGATAATAAATGGATGTTGCATTTCCGGGCCTTCCTGGGTGTTCTTCTGGGACTCTTCCTCTGGGGCCGTCCCGGGACCCTCTTGGGCCGTCTTGGCGGGCTTGGACCGTCTTGGGGCTCTCTGGGGGCGCTCTTGGGGACCTCCTGTGGCCTCCAGTGGCCCTCTTGGGCTCTCTTGGGGACCTTTCGGGACACTCTGGAGCCCGTCTCGGGCCGTCTTGGGGCTCTCTTGGGCCGTCTTGGGGCTCTCTTGGGCCGTCTTGGAGCACTCTCTGGGGCCTCGTAGGCCGTCCTGGGGCGATCTTGGGGGCCTCTTGGGCCGTCCTGGACACTGTGAAGACCAAAGAAGGTCATATGCTAAACTTGCACGTTTTCCTAAAAGGGATGGGACGATGTTTGCCTCTTGGGGGTCCCCTTTGGGGGCCTCTTGCGGCGTCTTGGGGGCCTCGTGGGCCACGTTGAAGCCATATTGGAACCCTCTGAGCGCTCACGGGCCGTCTTCGGCCCTCTTGGACCTCTCCGACGCCGTCCTAGAGGTATCTTGGGCTCTTGGGGCTGTCTCAGACCGTCTTGGGGGCCTCTTGAGGCGCTCTTGGGGCAGACTTGCGCCGTCTTGGGCCGAATATGACAAAAATGTGAGCCATGGGATCTGACCGTTGGGCTGCCCCCCCCTTGTTATTTCTCCCGGCGAACAGATCGCGACGCTACGCGCGCTTGCCGTCACCCGCCGCCCCGTGGTGGCTTGCCACGGGGGGGCACGGCGTGCCAGGCTTCGGGTAGTGTGCGGTCATTTGTGACATTTGTCACAAAAGGACCTTCGGCCCATTGCGCCGTCGCGGCACAAGAACCCGTAGACTTCCCTGGTCGTCGGAGTTCCTGGTCCACGGCCTCAAGATGGCCCCAAGACGGGGGCGATGGTCTCAAGAGGGTCTACGATGGCCCCAAGATCTCTCTAGGGCGGGCGGAGATGCTCCACAGATGGCGCGGGATGGCCTCAAGATGGCCCACGACGGCCCAAGACGCCTCCAAGACGATCCAAGAGGCCTCCAAGAGGACCTCCAGGAGGGCCCGAAGAGGCCAACATAATGAATTCTCCTTGGCGATTTCGGCTGACAGATCGCCTGGCCGAGCTCTGGCCGCAACGGTCGGCAAAGTAGGAGCTCTCAGAAAGGGGGCGGCGGTGATTCGCCGTAGGCGTTCTCGATGCACCAGAGAGGGGGGCAGGGGCCCTTTCTTGAGAACGCAATTTGAATATAGCAAGGATCTGTCGGCCTCTATTGCTAAGGCCTTACGGCCGGTGCCGCCGACCCTGAAGACGACGACGACGAATACGAGGAGGTGAGGAGGAGGGGGCTTAAGGTGGACGGGAGCAGGAGAAGGCGAAGGAGATATTCCCCATGTGGGCCGAGGGAGTCGTAGAAGAGACAGACAGGTAGCCTTGTGGCCTGCGGCCCTTCCCGCCACCGTACTGGATCGGGCCTGTTGGGGCCTCTGTTGGGCCTCTTGGGGGTATCTTGGGGGCCTCTTCGGGGCCATTGAGGGGCTCTTAGGGCCTTCCGGGGGCTTCTTGGGTCGGGAAGCTAGAAATGTCGGTTCGTGGTTCTGGTCTTGGGCTTGCTTGGGGCCCTCTTGGCGCGTCTTGGCGCTTTTTGGGGCTCCGAGACGCCCAGGAGCGGATGCGTATCCGACCCCCACACCTCGGGACACCCCCGGGACCCCCGGGGGAGGGATCAAAGGCAAAGGGAAACTTCCCTTCGACGGAAGTGCGACGTTGCTACGGTTTTCTCTCGCTCGCAGGCTTGAAGAGGAGGGTGCAGGGAAAGGGGACGACGGAGATGCAGGGAAAGAGGGCAACGGATGCGTCGACTGAGCACACGCCGACAGGGGTCCACACGTCGACAGGGTCGGCGGATTCCAGGCCTTGTGGGGCTTTCGAATGGAACAGAAATTTGGAGCCGAACCCTGGGGTATACGATGGGGGGCGCCCATCCTCGATAGGGGTGCGTCTGCATAGCCGCCTGGGGGTGTATCCCAAGGGTTCCATTCTTTTCTGAGCGGCTTCATTTTTCGTAGAAATATCGGGGGGGGGGGGGGAAACATCGCCCGCGATGATCGGTTTCCCGGGCTCCTCGGCTCAAGATGGCTCCAAGGAGGGCTCGAGCCGAACAGCGTTTTCCGTTCTCGTCTTGTGTTTGTTTCTCCTCGTTCTGTCTTCGTTCCGCCTTTGCTACAGAACGAAATCGGAACGAAAACGGTCCACGAAATTACCAAAACACAGTTTTGCTCGAACCATGGTTGCAAGAGCGTCTGGGAGGAGCCAAAGAGATGCCAAAAGAGATGTCAATGAGGACCCAAAGAAGCCCTCCAGACGTCCTACTCTGGACAGCATGAAGAGGGGGCACAAGACGGCCGAAGAGCAGCCCAGGATAGCCCCACAGGGCCCGAACATCCCAAGTGGTCCCCCAAAGGGCCCCCATTACAGCCCAAGACAGCGCCAAGACTGCCCAAGATAGCCCAAAGACGACCCATGACGGTCCAAACGCATCCCCCCCAAGACAGCCTCACGGGAGCACAAGACAGGCCCAAGACGGCCCAGGTCGATCTACAAGGATCGCCCCTTAAGTAATAGAGAGGATACATGTTACATATGACTGATTCGCTGGTACGGTTGCGGAGATTGCCGCAAACAACTGGATCGAGTCGCGTCGAGAATGGCTCCGACCTCAGCATCTTCTCGGTCCGATCGTGATTGGCAGGACCGACCTGCGTTGAGTGATTCTGAACTTCTCGGGCCCACGCGAACAGCGACGCGCGACTATCTTCGCGAACTTGCGCCGCCCCCTGGACAAGGTTCACCATCAGGCCTAGATTGTCACGCACGAAGCCCGATTATCTTCGCGCCCCCGCGGGTAACTTAGTTGGGGCGCCGAGGAGCGTCAGTCAACGATCTCGAACCGCCACACAACAAGACGACCTCATGCGATATAGTATGGTAATGGTTGAACAGCTGGCATGCAATCCAAGCAGATGGTGGCCGCAGACTCGTTTTGGCAAAGGCGCCCCCCTGTGCCTGCTGACAGGGACAGGGCGTCTTCGGCAACATGTCGAAAGAAATGACCACTTATCGGCGGCGAGCGAGGGGTGAATTGAAAAGGGGCGGGTCTTCTCAGAAGGCTTGGAAATCCCCGGGCCATCTGAGAAGTCTTCTAAGCCTTCCCCGAAGACACAACTAACTTATCAGAAGGCGCGATGGCTTCTGAGAAGTCCCGCCGCCTTCTGAGGCCTTCTCTTTCTCACTTCCCCCTTCGCTCGCCGCCAAATGTAAGCTGACAAGGACAGTTCCCCAGGCCTCCTCCACGCAGATCCTTCTGGGCTGGTCGGCCGGAGCGACTGGAGCCCTGCAGGGAACTATCAAAACATGCAGCTCACCGAAAACACACACAAACTACTCATCTGCCACGGAGCCCCACGGCTGGCCGCAAAGATGGCTGTAGCACATTGCCTGCCAGGCCCCTACGGCCAGCGACAGGGGTGGCTGTAAACAAGTAGCGACATCCGATGCTATGCCATACTACGACATCCGATCGTTCGAATAGAGAGGAGGTCTACGTCATGGTAAGGGATGGGAGGGAGGGGTAGGACGTCTGATATGACACGAGCGCGCCTAGCTTGTCCCCCCCTCCCTTCCCTCCTCCTCCTTCTCCTCCTCCTCCTCCGATTTCTCCATACATCCTCTTCTGCCTCCTCCTCCTCCTCCTCCTCCTCCTCCTCCTCCTCCTCCTCCTCCTCTATCTCTTTGAGTCTGATGGCTTTCCTTACCCCACGTTTCACTGCACGACCCTCCACGTATCTGATCAGGGCACCTCGCCTTGGCATCGTTCCTGGGTGGGCCGGTGCGGTCAGGCGAAGTGTCTAGCACGCGTGTGAAGCGATCGCTGTCCACTCGGGCGCTGCGACCGCCCCCGGGCATGCCGTAACCCCTTGGCCGCATCAAAGCAGCTGGCCCTCGGAGAAGTCGCTCCTGCAGTCGAAATCGCACCTCCCGCCTCCATCCAAATCCATGGCGAGGATGCAGATAAACAGTGCATGTCCCTCAGACGCCCAAGCGGAAGCAGCTGCACGGCCCACAGCTCTCCTCCCCCACAGATTTCAGCTCGTCCTTACTGACCTCTCCAACGCTGACGTCTGATCAAAACTCTTCCAAGAATCCTCCGTTTCACTGCTCCTCCAGGGCACCTTTGGCATCGCAGGCGAAGTGTCTAGCACGCGTGTGAAGCGATCGCTGTCCACTCGGGCGCTGCGACCGCCCCCGGGCATGCCGTAACCCCTTGGCCGCATCAAAGCAGCTGGCCCTCGGAGAAGTCGCTCCTGCAGTCGAAATCGCACCTCCCGCCTCCATCCAAATCCATGGCGAGGATGCAGATAAACAGTGCATGTCCCTCAGACGCCCAAGCGGAAGCAGCTGCACGGCCCACAGCTCTCCAGAATCAATGATCGAGGATGGGCCGAAGAGGCACAGATGCAGGGGTGGCCTTCAGCACATCGTCCTTACTGTGGACCTCGACAAATACTTCGCCAACTTCTCGCTGACGTCCTCCCTTCAAAACTCTTCCAAGAATCCTCCGGCGCTCCTCCAGCACCTTCGCAGACAGGCCCCCGCTGGAAAATGCAGGGAGGAGAATGGGAGCTGCACTTGCACCTGGGAATCTGGCCATCAAGGAGGCCTGCCGAATTCTGAGATGAAGCCGTGGCCGTGACTTAGGTTTAGGTGTACCTCTCCTGATCCTGCTCATCCTCCGCCACCACCCAGCCACCAAGCAGCCTCCTTGGGAGACAGCGTGGTGAACATCAGAGCGTAAGTGAAACAGTCGCCCGAGTGAAACATTATGGAAAAACAGCTTGGCGGAAAATACAAAGCGCCGCCCGTTCGTGCTGCCAACAGCCGCGTGAAGCTGCGTGGGCTTAAAACTGATTCAGCTTGAAGCCAACTCAGCGAATGCGCCTGAGAGCATTCAGTGCATGCGCTCAAGCTGACAAGGCTCAGAAGATCGAGTGCTAGGCAAGCTGCGGCGTTCACACGTGGGCGTCACTCTGTGTCCAGGACTTGCCTCGCGGGACGGGCTAGAATTAGGTCGGGCATGTCCTCCAACAGGCAGATATTGGAAAAAGCCAGAGAATAATCAAATAATCAAAAATTGCAGAAAATCATAAAACATATCGTCCCCAGACAATTTGTTTGAATTATGTTTGAACGTTCTCCCTGTAGATGGACGTGCCCGACTGGAGATTGGCTAGAAGACGCGCCGATCTCGGAGACCACCACAGAGGAACCGCCCCGAGAGGCGCGCCGCGAGGCTGATGCCGAGAAGGGCGGAGCAGACCGCTAACGTGGCTAGCGCCGCGGCGTTGGGGGTGCGACGCGCTTCCGCGCGAGAGCCCCCCCATTCTGGACGCCCGAGGTGGGTACGGACAAAATGGGCACAATGCCCAACACCACACTTTGTCCAAGACCAACAGCGGCCGCTGCTGTGTCTCAATTGGACAACGTCCGCGTCGACGCCGACGGCGAACCCTGTCCAGAATGAGCAAAATCTGCTGTTGGTCTTTGTACCCACTTTTTCCGTACCAATTTCGATCTTCCTGACACTCCCTCTCGGCTATGGGTCGCCCTGGCCGTTCCCGCCGAGCAGGCCCGGTCGCCGCTCGCTGGCGGGCGCGGCAGCAAGGAGTAGCGGCGCCTAAGATCCGCGAGCACCCTCCCTCGGCGTGTGCCATTGCCCTGCAAGGGTCCGGGGGGGAGTAGAGGCCTCCTAGATGGGGACGGAGTAGATGGGTCGGAGGATCGCGCCGCATCGGCGATGCATCGGGGATGCACCGGCGACGCATCGTCGACGTCGGCCATGCGCAGGCGACTTCGACGTGAACAAAAAATCGGGCCCTTCATCGAGCCGCAGCGGCGATGCATCGGCGATGCGGCGCGATCCTCCGACCCCATCCGCTCAGGCCCCATCCAGGAGGCCGAGAGGGAGTCGGCTACACGCAAGAGTGACCCTGGGTAAGAGTGACCTTTGGTGCGCGGCTTTTTTGGGGGCCGCGTGGGGACCAAACCTGGGCGCGCAAGCCGTTGCTCATGCGTCGTTTTCAGCCATCTGGGGGCCCACCTGTGCCCGCACCCAAAGGTCAATCCGGCGAAAGGTCACTCTTACGCCTAGTCGAGGGAGTCAGACCGCGCGAGCACGGATTACGGAGGAGCGGACCTTGCGCGTGGGCGCCGGAGCCACGGATCGGAGAACGTCTTCTCGTGAACGTGGGGCCACCGCCGCCCCACCGACAGCGCGCGCGCCGCGTCTGCACGGGGGAGGGGGCCCCGTGTGGGACGCACACTCCCGCAACGTGGGGCGCCCCAGAGCCTCCCGACTTCGGGTCCACCGTCTGGGCCGGTGCCGCCAGCCCGCTGGGGCGACGACGACGATGACGACGCGCCCACAGTCGACCTGTATCATGAGGATGCGCGATTTGAGGATGCACAGGCCCTGGACGCCCATGTCGAAGCTTCTCGAGCGGGGCGCGGACAGCCAAAAGTGGCCAAGGACGGACCGAGGGGGCAAGGATGCAAGGGTATACCCTTGGATTATGTTGTCCCCGTCCTACTTAAGGACCGCATCCCAGAAATGATTTCGAGCATCCGGAAAAATGTCAAAAGAGTGTCGAAATAGTGTCGGGCGAGTGTCTCCCAGGGCCCGGCACGTGAGAACCCTTGAGTTTCGGTACTTCTTTGGGGCGCTCGAAATTCTCCCTGGCGATCGAGGCTAAAGTAGGTTGGCTGGCTGTCTTTAGGGCGGGGTTTTGGAGCTCAACTGACTCACTCGGTTTTTGCATCATCGTCATCATCATCGCCATCATCGTCGTCATGATCCTCATCATCGTCCGCGTCATCGCCATCATCATCACCATCTCCTCATCATCATCGTCATCATAATATCCATCATCATCTCCTCGTCATCGTCATCATCATGTGGTAATGATGATTAAAAGATGACGTTGATGATGATGATGATGACGATGATGAAGCCGATGATTGCGATGATGATGGCGATGATGATGATGGGGCATCATAACCCTTGGAAGGGCTGCCCGTCCTTGCTGTGCGGGTTGCCTGTAGATCCATGCTCGCGCCTCCTCCAGGGGGGATCGGCGTCGCGCCCCCCGGGGGGCAGAGGGCCTCGCCCCGCGCTCGGCCCCCCCCCTCACGTGCAGTCAACCCGCGTGGTAGGGATGGGCAAACTTCCCAAGGGTACCCCTTGCATGAATGGGGCCTTGGGACACACAGATAAATACATACACACGCAAATCAACAGATGTCCCATAGTTTCCCATCTCTTCTGGGTTTTCGTCTTCCCCCCCACTTCCCGTATTTTCCCGTATTTTCTGGGGAATCGACGATTAATTGTGTCTGTGTGTTTCTTTCCCTCCTGATTGCATCCCTGCCTCCCCGATCCATCCTTGGGCCACCTTCGTTGGCCGCGCCCCGCTCGAACCATGTCGACACGGCCGTCCAAGGCCCCTGCATCCTTACCGCGCATCCTTGCAATACAGGGCCGGCTGCAGCCTCGAGAACCCGCAAGCGCGACGTGCAAGTTGGAGGGAAACCGGAAGGCACCCTGGACGCGGCAGCTCCTTCAACACCCGTGGGAAGTCATCGCCGCGCAGCGCCCGGAGCGAAGAAACCCCAGGGTGCCCGCACGAGAAGCATTCGGTGCCTTGATGGTCGTGCCCACTGTGACACAACGTACAGTCTGCCCATGTCATAAACACGCGCGATGAAGATGCAAGAGCCTAAGTACGGGCTCATAAAGATACGCGGTCAAGATGCGCGATGCAGCCGGCCCGTATCACCAGGATGCGCGGCAAGGTTGCGCGATTAGGATGTCGAAGCCTCTCGAGCGGGGCGCGGCCGACGGAAGTGGCCAAGGATGGACCGAGGAGGCAAGGATGCAAGGGCACCATTTGGGAAGGTTGCCCATCCCTGCTGTGCGGGCTGACTCTACTGGAAGTCCAAGTCTGCGCGGCTTGACTGGGCTGGCGCTGGACCCCTGCAGCTGGCGCGCTGGGCGCGGCATGGGGCGGTGCCTGGGGCGCCTGGAATCCGCGCGGACCTCCGAAACATTGGGCTGTGTACTGCTTTGTGCTTCGAGATGGGTCCTCCTCCTGCCTCCTCTGAGGCGCCGGGGGCGCCGCAAAAAAAAGGGGTCCATGGCCGACACAAGCATCCCGCGCGGACCTCTGTACACGGATATTGCATGTTTGATTCTGTCCTTCGAGATCCGTCCTGCCCCTACCTCTTTGGGTCGGGACAGATGGGGGGCGGAAAAATGCCTCCTCCTCGTCCTCGTCCTCGTCCTCGTCCTCGTCCTCGTCCTCGTCCTCGTCCTCCTCCTCCTCCTCCTCCTGAGGGGGGGGGGGGGGCTGCAGCAAAGGGGCGCTTCAGGGCCCCCAAAGGGGCCTTTTTCGGACCCCAGAGAGGGCCTTCAGGGCCCGAAAAGGGCACCTTTCCCCCCCACCCCAATGTATCGCCCCCCCCATTCATTCGCTCCCAACCTCCTCTCACTCCTCTCCAGCCGGCCGCTTCCAGCCTGAGCTGGACGGCCCGTGCTGAGGGTAGCAGCGGGGACGGCGCCTGCTTGGCCGTATCCCGCTTTCCCGTAGTGTGGCGCCTGCGGCGCGGAGGAGAGTAATGTTTCATCGGCGAGCTTTGCTACAACGGCCACGCTTGAAATGCTTGGAACCTGTGCGCACACGCGTGAACGCGCGTACAACTGCAACCAGGCGAGAGGGGCATCTTCCAACGGAACATGAGGGCGAGAATGAATATGCCAAAGATGATAGCGACGCGAGCCGTGTGCACGCGAAAGTACAGGCATTGCAAGAGATATGTAGAGACATGTGAATATAGATGTGTGACCAATGTGTAGCAGAGGTATGAAACCATATGCAGTGATGCAAGACATCGTTCGGCAAGACATATGAATTGAACTTGCAGTTCGCTGGGCGTGGTTTGCTTACGAGTGCGATCAATTTGTCATGGCATCGGGGCACTGACTATGTGACGGGCATTGTCCTCCTATCAACTGGACGTGCTGAACGTTCCAGTCTTGGAGCTTGACAGGGTCTTTGCGACATGGCCCATGCACTCGTCACTGGTGCCGCACCTCGCCTGCAGTGCCCAGCGCGGAGGGGCATATCACGACAGCGCTGTTTCGAAGACTTTGACCCGTTGGCGCTGCTGGGCCGGGGCTGTGCCGGCGCGTCTGACCCACCAAGTGTGAGCAACGCGCAGTCATGATTGGGGGCACTAGGCCCCACTCCTCCTCCTCCCCCTCCTCCTCCTCCTCATCCTCCTCCTCCTCCTCCTCCTTCGCCCGCCTTCCCTCTTCCCCTCCTCGGAGGCGAGGCAGACCCCGACAGACGCGGGGGGGGAGAGTGACGGGCAACAAACGCTTTCATACATCGAACAGTCGGTGCAACTTTCCACGGGCGTGGGGAAAATCGAACGACCGCGCATGCTCCCTCCGATAGCAAGGTGGCGGCAGCGTCGCGAGCTCTGCACCAGGCGCGCCCAGCTGAATGCCACCTGGCGCAGCAGGTGATTGGACTGAACTGGGCAGTCGCGCGTAGAAGAAACGCAGAAGCGCGTGCACGGAGAAGATGCCGTTGGGCGGAGCGCAAACGTGCAGGGAAGGAAGCGGCTGAGCGTCACACTGCAGTAGCAAGCGCGCAAGACGCATGCCGCGCCATCACTGCCAACATCAACAACAACAAGCTGCCTAGGAGCTCAAGGGCTGGCCGTGACCTACGCGTTCACCCAGCCTCGTGCAGCTCACGAGCGCCACACCTAAAACCGCTGCGAGTGAGCCTTTAATGCTCACTACTGCGTGGGCCCCAACATTAGCCTATAGGAACACCAATCTAAAGCCTTCCCGTCGACTTCCGCATCCCCCTCCGCATCCCTGCCCTTCTCGCTCCGTCGACGACTTCCCCCGACGCCTGCCCCTCCCCCTCTCACGATTCCTTTTCCACCATCTCCTGTTATTCCGACCTTTCTGGCGACAATCACTTCCCGAACTGAGAAGAATGAAAAGCCGAGATGGGAAAGAGACTGTAGTCAACCATCAGCTCCAGGTCAGGCGTGCACGGGAGTTCGCGGCGCGGGTTAGAGGATCAATGGAAACAACAAGAAGCAAGACGAGATGGGGTGGGACGGGACGAGCCACTGATGGGATGCAGACACCCATGGCCTGCGTCGATAGGCAGATCCCAACTTTCCCACATCTTGAGCCATGGAGCATGCCGTCCTGACCGCTGAGCCTGGGTGCAAAGGGGGTCGAGAGGGCAATGAGCTGCGGCAACTGCTCGAACAACTTATCCCAATCAAGGCCCCAAACCTGTGTGGGCCCCGAAAACGGCAAGGTCGTTTTTTCACCGTTTCTAAAAAATGTCCCTTGAAAGTGGAAACGGCAAAAAAACGGCGACCAGAAATGGCAACAAAAACGGCTCCAGGATTGGAACCGGAGCCGGAACAGGTAACAAAAAAACGGCGACGGAACCGGTAAAAATAAACGGCGTCGGAACCGGCAACAAAAACGGCAAAACGGAACCGGTAAAAAACGGCCCTGTCGTTCCCAGGGCCCACTAAGCCCCAGACTCCTCCTTCCTGTGTGCCTCTTTCGCCCCCCCCCCTCTGCAGGAGCCAGCCCTCGGTGTCCTTAAGCTCGCCGCCCTGCCCTGGGCTTTCGTGTGCCTTTTTCGGGCCCCTAAGCCTGTCCGCTCGCTTGCCCTCCAAGTTTCAGACTCCTCTTTCCCGTGTGCCTCTTTCGGCCCCCCCCCTCCGCTGCAGGGGCCCGCCCTCGCTGGCCTCGCTCACCCTGCCCTGGGCTTTCGTGCTCGTGCCCCTCGCCCGCCCTATAGGCCCGAGCCCCTTTTTTCACCCAAGCTCGCCCTCGCCCTTGCCCCCACCACTCCTCCTCCTCCGCCCTCGCCTCCTCGTGCGTCGTTCTCTTCGCGTTCGTCGACGTCCTCGTCCTCTCCTCGCTCCCTCCTCCCCTCATCCTCGTCGTCCCTCTCGCTCCTCGTCGTCGCCCTCGTCGTCGCCTTCCTTTCTCGTCCTCCGGATCCTCGTCCGTCGGGGTTTGGCTGCTCAACGCTCGGCGCTGACCGCCGCCCTTCACCGAACCAGCTAGGGCCTCACAGCCCCGCGGGCACGAGGGCGAGGCGCCTGCTTGAACCTGGCCGCGAAACATCGGCACCTGCCGGCGTGGGGGGTCGCTGCTGCGCTTCCCTCCTGGCCGATGCTCCCTCCACGCCATCCTGATGGGAAACGTTTGTGCGGGGACCGATTCCGGAGAGGAAGACATCGAGCCCGAATCCGCGAATACATCGTGGACAGATCTGTGATAAACCCCCGGTAGCAAATCCGCACGTTCCTGGGCGGGGTGGGCCATCGGGCCCTCCATCGGAGACAAACGGGCAATGGATGGTTGATGCTTCCCCCCCTGCGCGTATCCTCCGACATCGATGCGCCTGACATCCTTCGCATAAAAGAGATGAGTGGTCTGACGGAAAGGGGTCCTGGACCTGTTGGCCAGTGCTTCATCCTGAAACCGAAAACTGTAGAACAACTGACCATCCGTTGCCGTCGCCAGCGGCGGGCCTTCTCAGAAGGCTCGGAAGTCCCCGGACTACTGAAAAGCTGCCTAAAGCCTTCCCCGAAGACGCAGAAACAACACTTCTCAGAAGGCGCGAGGGCTTCTAAGAAGTCCCGCCGCCCTCTGAGAAGGCCTTCCCCTTCTCATGTTCCCCCCTCGCTCGCAGCCGACATCGGGGTCCGTTCGCTTCATAGCGCCTTCCGGGACGTCTGGCGCCTCGATAGAATGGGGCGGTCGGGCTGCCACCACACTTTGTCGGCCTGGGGAGACCAGTCTCGGACATCTCTCGAATACGACTACAGAGATGATTTATCCTAAAATCCCACCAGCCCTCTGGGCGACAGGTGGTCTAACAAGGGTCTCTTCCCTCTTCCACAACCCCTCTTCCCTTCGGGGAAGGGAACCCTCCCCCTCCCCTCTCTGAGGTTTCTTGGGAGGTTCCGCGATGTGTCGGAGGCTCCTTTTTCGGTCATTGGGAGGGAAATTGTTTGCCACCCCTCACGAGGATCGTGGCCCCCGAGGGGTGGCCTAAATCGAGTACCTCCCCTCTTTTGACCAACCGCCTCCACGATGGCCCCAGGAGGCCCTCCAGGGCTCCCCAGAGGCCCCCGAGAGGCCTCCTCGAGCGCCCCAAGAGGCCCCAAAAGGGCTCCAAGAGGCCCCCGCGAGGCCCCCAAGCGGCCTCAGAGAGCCCAAGATGACCTTCAAGCTGGCTCAAGACAGCCCAAGCTGGCTCAAGATGGCTCCCAAGATGCTCCAAGAAGCCCCAAGACCGCTCCAAGACGGCTCAAGACGGCCACGGAGCCTTCCCAAGAGGCCGCCGAGATACCCAAATCCTTCAAGAACCTCAGGCGGGCCCAGAGATGGCCCCAACATGCCGTCCAGGCCGGCCTCCCTCGCTGCTTGACTATGCGTGTCTCTTCTTCACTCCCCCCGTCAACTCTCATGGGAATCGTTTCTGGATGGGCTGATTCGTCCGTCGAGTCCATGAGACATGCGTAGAATTTCTACGAACACTCTACGCATGACTCGACGAACAAATCAATTTTGACCTACAACAATTGTGTTGTCGACCCCCTACTCGAATCTCGGGGTCGTGGAACAAAAACGACTCTGGACGAAACACGTGCCATCGCTCGGACGTCCCTTCCGCGCCAATGCTCGGCCTCGTGCGCGTGTTTTTGGAGAGGTGGCCCGGGATGCTCCTCGATGGTATACTCGCCGAGCAGAAGGTGCACGCGTCCGAGCGATGCCAAGAGACGACTCGTCTGCCCCAGCAGGGCAACACCGTGTAACGCTCGGCCATCAAGCATCCTGCGGCAGCCGCCGCAACGACGAACACTTGGTCCCCACAACCGTGGGCGCGTCGTCTGCAGGGCTGTGGTGCTGCGTGCGGGGGGGCGTCCCATAGTCTCAGTACGCATAATCCGCCGGCCCCCTTGTGGGGCCACCAGGCTGTAGGACGAGGTTTTGCTGTTCCCTGCACCAGATCCAGCTTCCAAGTTCCACTGTTACAGTTCTGCTTCCTGTTGCTCACTGTTCCTTGTTGTAGACCGCGCGAGAAGGGGAGCCGAAAACCGCCCTGGTTAGCACCTCACGGGAGGGCTCTCAGAATTTCTGAGGGTGTCGGAATTGACACCCCTCACGCAGATCGGCGGGGTCAGGGCCCAAAAACACATGGGATTTGCCCTTCGGTGGCACCTCTCACGCAGATCGGCGGGGTCAGGGTCCACAAAACCTATGGGATTTGCCACACTTCTTACATTCGGTGGCACCTCTCATGCAGATCGGCGGGGTCCAGGGCCCTAAAACACATGGGATTTGCCACATTTCTGAAATTCGGCGGCACCCCTCACGCAGATCGGCGGGATCAATATCCAAAAACCAATGGGATCTGCCACATGTTTAAACACGGTACCACCCCTCACGCAGATCGGCGGGGTCAGGTCGGAAAACCAATGGGAAGTTCGTAAAATTCGGTAAGACCCCTCACGCAGATCGGCGGGGTCAGTGTCGAAAAACCAATGGGATTTGCCACATGTTTGAATTTCGGTAAAACCCCTCACGCAGATCGGCGGGGTCAGAGTCGACAAACCCATGGGATTTGCCACATGTCTAAAATTCGGTAGCACCCCTCACGCAGATCGGCAGGGTCAGGGTCGAACAACCAGTGGGTTTTGTTATATGACTGAAGCTCTGCGGCACCCCTCACGCAGATCGGCGGGGTCAGTGTCGAAAAAACAATGGGATTTGCCACATGTCTAAAAATTTGGTGGCCCCCTCACGCAGATCGGCGGGGTCAGGGTAAAAGAAAATAATGGATTCGCAATACTTCGTATGACAACTTTTTGCACAGCATGCGCGAGCAAGCTCGAAATACAACACCGAATTCAACAATATCATCATAATCTCAAGTTGTCATGCCGATTACTCATCGTCTTCGCGTGAAGTCCCGACGCTGCTTCACGGGGGCGCCAAGGCCTCATGATTTCGCTCTTGCAGTGCCCATTATCCGAGGGCAGGCGGTAGGGGGCGAAGCCCTTACGGATAATCAACCAGCAAGGTGACCCTCAAATCATCTACTCATCGAAAAAACTTGTATCAGGAAAAGGTCTAAAGTCTAAATGTCTAGAGGTCTGGCACAAGGGGGCGGCACCAGGAGGGCGGCACTAGGCGGGCGGCAGTCTAAGACCTGAGAAAACAGGTGGGGATTTCTTAGATGGCCTCTTCCAAAGGTGGGGATTTCTTAGAGGCCATCCAGGCGTTACAGAAGCCTCGCTCCCGCGCAAGGTGGTCAATCGACTTTCAGCGTGTCCAGCCTTGGAAATTCTTGAACCATCGATTGCAATGCATCGGGGCGCCGGCGGAAAAAATGTGCGTCTGCGCGTGTGTTTAATTGATACTTCCTGGGCCTCTCTTCGCGCGCCAGTCGGCGCTGCCTTACTGCCAGCACGCTGACTTCGCTTGTCGCACGCCAAGCCCTGAGGGCGGTCGGCTTGCTCTCTCTATGCGCTCCCACTACACGCTATCTTCCTGGCCTTTGCCCAATTACCTGTCCGCCTAAATGGCTCGGCCGTCTTGTTGGACGCCCAAAATGGGTACGGACAAAATGGGTACAATGCCCAACAACAAATGTTGTCCCAAACCAACAGCGGCCGCTGTTAGGCAGGCGGCCTTCTGTCTCGAATGGACACAGGCCGCGGCGGCGTGGACAGCGAATGCTGTTCAAAATGAACAGCAACTGATGTTGGGCATTGTACCCATTCTTCCCGTACCCATTTCGGGCGTCCAGAGTCTTTCTTGCCTGTTGCTGTACGCCGGCATCTTCCGCGTGAATGCCCATCTTAGCGGTTATGCACTGCACGCGGCTGCCGCGTCGAAACCAAACACCTGCTGCGCCACACGGGATTCGCCCACGCGTGTCCCGGCTTAGCTCTCGCAACGGTACCGCCACCTGGCCGCTGGACGGAAGAGTAGGAGGCCCAGATACATTACCACCAGCACCGGGGCCGAACCAATGCAGCTACGGTTTGTCGCACCCCGCGGCTTCTCTGCGACTCAGCGTCGATCCAAGCGCTCGCGAGTGCGCATCGGGGTTGGCTTCTTTGGCCGCGCGTGCCCATGGGAAGCAGCTGTCACGCACGCACTCTGGCCATCAGCCAGCAGGCTCGCACCATCACAACCCCCGCCCCGAGCCCCTCCTCCGACCCCCGTGGAGGGAGCACGGCGAGGACAGCGGGAACGTCTTCGCCCACCCCGCGAACCACTGCCGAAGGTCGACGCTTGTGGTAGTACGGCAGGTTCGTGTCGTGCCGACCCCAGCGTTGGTTTTTGACACCGCAGGGATCGTTCAACCTTGAACGATCGGCCGCTGCCGCAACGTCCGATCGTTCCACATCGAACGATTCTGGGTCGCTGGCGGCGTTCAACCTTGAACGCCGCTGGCGGGGTCGCCGCCGGTCGACACGACACGAACCAACCGTAAAGCTGTCACTATGGCAACCTGGAGATTACCACCAACACTAAAACTCGAGGCAAGCCTGTGCTGGATCAAATCGCCAAGGCGGATCGGATCGGAAACGAGTCGCATCGCCAGCGAATCGTCCCGAATCGAATCGGGTTTGGATCGCTGCGCCTGGCTCTGGCTGGTCCTGGGTCGGTGAATCGAACCGAATCGAATCGATTCGGAATCGCGGCCCTGGTTGGCGAACCGAGTCGCATCGAATCGGATCGTAGGCGGCCCTGCGAGGTACGAACCAAGGAAAACGTCGTCGATCACCGATGCTCCCTCCTGACAACGCTCTCTTGTGATTTCCTGACAATTCACTACTGCGCATCTCTCTTACCTGGGACGACCTTAAAACTTGACCATGGATCGTGCTATCGCTACGTCGCCGGCTTCCGTGGAAGGACCTGCAAACTTAATGTCGAGCGTGACGGACTAATTGAGTTCGATGGTTACATGCGCGGTGATTTCCTCTATCGAGAAATGGCCAGTGATGGTGCTTTGGAACGGTGATTTGGGATGGTGATTTGGGACGGTGTTTTGCAACACCTGCAAAACAACAGTCTCGGTGGCGGTGCAGATCTACAGCTTTCCGAAAACAAACATGATGTCCGGGCGTGTGCGTATCTGTGTGGGTGGTTCAACGGGTCCCCCATGCCAAGCTGCACCCAAGACACCTGGATGTCGCCCGTAGGCCGTAGAACCACCATCCGCGCTGTGCCCGCTGCGCGCTACTTGAAAGTTGTCCTTGCTCACCACTCGGACTCGGACCTGCGAAATGTACGCAGGCGGGGGCGCTGCAGGCGGGCGCCATGATGCGTGTCCTTGCTCATTACACTGTACCGTGCTTTGCCGCTGGTCATAGTAGGAATGGCATCCGCATCGCAGTGGCCCATGTCGGACAAATGTATGCCGCGATTGCACGTCACCCTCTCCCAATTGTTTTCCCGTGCCGTGGATTGCCTTGCACGTCGACTTGCTCGTTCAAGCTCTCACACAGGACCACACAACTGGTATAGCCGCCGTGGACGAAACATCATTGGCAATACATCGCTCTCGCATCCCTTTCCATTTAGTATTTAACACGTGACCTCATACATAGAGGCCTCCTAGATGGGGTCGGAGGAGATGTGGTCGGAAGATCGCGATGCACTGGTGATGCACCGGCGATGCATCGGCGATGCACCAGCGATGCGTCGTCGACGTCGGCGATGCATCGGCGACGTCGACGTGAAGCAAGTCGGGCTCGACATCGAGCCGCATGGGCGACGCATCGGCGATGCGGCGTGATCCTCCGACCCCGTCTACTCCGACCCCGTCTGGGAGGCCTAGAATGCGTCCGACGATGTGATTTTGCAATCCGCGGCCGTCAAGGTCCCGACCTCTTCCCCGGGGCCACCGTGCCGTCCTGGATCCACGCCTGCTCGCCCCGGAGGGGGGGCGGGCCAGAGACCGACATCGAGGAACGGCGCCTGGACTTACAACAAGACGTTCCTCGGAGAGGTGTGATCACTCCCTCCGCTCGACCCAGACAGGGCGAGCAATGCTGGGCCCGACTTAACCTCAGGTGGAGCGTTTTAGGGTGCCACGAAACGACTCCTGTGGGGGGCCCCAGGACGACGTGGACGGCGCCATCGGCTCCACGTTCGATGGCGGGGACAGCACCCGGGGGCCCGCGGGCCCCCAAGTACCACGCGCCTGGTCGAACAAATTCCACAGAGCCGCTACTGTTGCAGGGAGCGCCCGTTGAAGCATGGGACAAGACCCTCGATAGATACGTACTGAGTCGCTGCGGACGTGCATCGTCTGCGAGAATACCGCTGAGGCGAACGGGGTCGTGCATCGGGAGTACGTTGCAAAGCCCGGATCGCCAGATGCTCCACGACAGTCTTGCTTGGCGCAACCCAGCTGGCCCAGCACTCAGCGATGCCGCAAGTACAGCGACTACATCAAGCCCTCGCTGAGGGGGACGCCATGGCTCGTCTTTTCTAACATCTCCCCCTTCTTCTATCAGTACTGCACTATGCCAGCGCCTGGAGTACCTGGACCAGCAGGAGCTCTTGCCCAGTTTATGTGACGATTCGTGGACTCGCACGAGTTCCTCGAAGCAGCGAGCAACGTCCCCGAACGACCCCCATGTCGCGCCCGACGGCACGTGCCGAAGGCCATCCGCGGTGCACGATCGGCGTGACAACTGAGGTACGGCACTGCGGGCAAACTCAGAGGCGGTGAAACATGTGGTGCTGGGTGGATGAGGTGGCAATACTTACTGGACTTGTGGATATCTTTCTCCAAGGCAGACCAAAGTCTTCCCAACCCGACAACGGGAAATGCGTGAACTTCGACACCTGGTTCCAGTGTGCGATATCGATGAAGTTGGCGACAAAGACCGGCTTCCGCTCCCAAGTGCAGGGAGTGGGCGCCGTCTAAGTCGCTGCTCGCCTCTATATTCTAAGCGACCCGTGGTGCCTGTCTCCCATGTCCCAGCATTGTGATTCAGGTTGGCGTTGATTTCTTCGTTTCGCACGTTCAGAACATGCAATATGTGATGTGTGAGTTCCCTCCTCCACGATTTTATTATGTTCCCGGGTAAACGCCTAGACGCCGACCTAAGCGGGTCACGAAACGAGTGAGGTGTGGGCCGTATTGGGCGGGGGTCCCATGTGGACGCAGCCCCTGGTTCCATAGCTGGAACTCCCTATCGGGTCACGAAGCGCGAGGTGTTTGCCGACTTGGGCTCCTTGTTGGGCCACGAAGCGCGTGAGGGGTATGCCGAAAATGTGCTGGTGGACGCTACCCCTCCCCCCACGAAACATGTGAGGAGGGTGCCGAGGCTGTGGGACGCTGTGTGCCACACCCGGGGGCTTCGGTGGAGCTCACTATGGGGCGGACTTCGGCGGAGCCTACTTTGGGGCCGCGAAGCGTGTGACGGGTGTGCCGAAATGGGCTTGGGGACGCCATGTGCCTGCACCCCCCCCACCCCTGGGGGTTTCGGTCTTGTGGGGCTACGAAGCGTGTGATGGGTGTGCCGAAATGGGCTTGGGGACGCAATGTGCCCCCTCTCTGGGGCTTCGATGGAGCCCCCTGTATGGGGCCACGAAATGTGTAAGGGGTGTGCCGAAATGCGCTGGGGGACGCTATGTAATAGTACCCCCCCTCCCCGTGGGGGCTTCAATGGAGTTCCCTATGGGGCCACGAAACGTGTGTAGTGCCAGGAAGTGGACACGTGGAAAGGAGAGGCAGGGGTGGGAGGAGGGAGGAGGAAGGAGGAAAGAGACGCGGAGCGCTGCGGATTCAAAACGAGGACCCAACACAACACGATGGTAAGGAACATCAGCGTGTGTGCGTGTGTGCGTGTGCGTGTGTCCGTGTACGTGTGTGTGTGTGTGTGTGTGTGTGTGTGTGTGTGCGTGTGCGTGTGCGTATGTGTGTGTGTGTGTTTGTATGTGTGCGTGTGTGTATGTGTGTACGCGTGTGTGTGTGTGTGTGTGTTTGTGTGCCTGTGGGTGGTGTGTGTGCGCGTGCGTGCGTGCGTGCGTGCGTGCGTGCGTGCGTGCGTGCGTGCGTGTGCGTGTGCGTGTGCGTGTGCGTGTGTGTGTGTGTGTGTGTGTGTCCGTTCGCGCGCGCGCGCGAATGCCCAATCCGATCCCCGCTGCTCGGCAACGCCGGACGGTCCGTCCAAAATAACAAATCAGCATCCTCATCCTTTTCTTCGCCCTCGTCCTCCTCGTCCTCCTCCCCCTGCTGTTCCTCCTGGCTCTTCCTGCCTCCTCCTGGCTCCTGGCTCCTGGCTCCTGGCTCCTGGCTCCTGGCTCCTCCTCTGTCTCCTCCTGCTCCACGACGAGGCCCGCGATCGCTGATGCCCCACGCCCCTGTTCCTGGTCCTACTCCTCCCCCTCCCGCAGCTGACCCTGCTCCCGGCCTGTCCTGCTTTCCCCCCCATCTCTCCCTCGCCACCTCAGCTTTCTCCTCCCCGTCCTTCCCCTCGTCCTCTCTCACCTCCCGCCGCCCGTCCGCCTCTCCCTTCCCCCCTCCCCCGCCTCTCCCCCCTCCCCCGCCTCTCCCCCCAACCCCTCCTGCCCCCCCAAACCCCTTCCGGCCTCCCCCGATCCTCCCTCAGAGAGGTTGGTCAGCTTTCTAGGCGGCGTCGACAGGTCGGAAGCCTGAAGGGCCTCTGGGCAGTCTGGGAGTTCCGGGCGCTCCCATCCGAGTTCGCCTTCAAAATTCACCCCGAGCTGACCCTCCAAGAATGCAGAAGTTTAGCAACATCCACCGGCCAATCGCACTCTCGGTGAGGCATCAACGTGCCGCAAGTCGTGCACGTGCTGGTCGGAGCCTGAGACCGATCAGCTTTCGTCGCTTGGAATTGAACCTTGATTTCGCGCGATGAGACTGAAGTGCACATCTGGCTCATTTGAACAAACGGGAGTCCTTCTTGTCAGGTCTCTCCTCAAATATTCTCTTTGTCCTTTCCCTCCCAAACGGTCCACTCAAAACAGGTCGCAACATACAAACCTCACTTGGGTCCCAGTCAGGCAGGTGCCAGTCAGGCTATCCCCATGACCGAAACAGACTTTGGCAAGGCCCGAAACAAGTTCCATTTAGGCGTCAACAACTCTCCGGACGAATAGGGCGGGGGTAGTAAAAGGGGGGGGCTAGCGCATCATTTCACGTGGCAAATTTTCCCGGCCCCTCCTGGGAATAACATCCTGTCTTCTTGCTTGTTACCATCATTCGGGGAACAACCTCCCGGCTACACCCAAGAAGAAAGACTAGACATGCGCGCGGAAGCCTTGGACATGTACCAACACCTTGCCCTCGACAGTCTCCTGAATAGGCAGCGGCACGGCAAACAAATAATTAGACATACATGTGGAAGCCTTGCACATGTACGAACAGTATGCCCTCGACAATCTCCTGACCACACTGTGGCGCCACTCCCTGTGTCTTGCTGAACCTTTAAAAACATGTCAAGCGTGGGAGATACAGCAATGGGGGGAGCCAATCCTGCACGCTACTGATGTTACTATTGCACCTGCACGTCCAATTAGCGGCAATGCGTCGCGAGTCAACACGTCCCAAGTATTGCACAATAGAAATACACAAGACCACCGTATATACACGTCTCCATCTATATATATATATATATATATACATATATATATATATGTAGACAAAAAAGAGATGTACGTAAACCGTGTGCGCACAGCAGGCATCTGCATGCGCACGCGATTATATGGGATAAACGCACATGGTTGCACAGTCATTAGGTGTGCCGGGGCGAAAAGAACAATCATTGACGTAGCCACTACCTTCCAGGGTCAAGACACATCACGCCGGATGACCGCAAATCTTAGCAGCGAAAGAGTGTGATTATACACATGTGTGAAGTGTGTATGTATACCCGCACGCATGCTTATGTATAACTGCACGTTCGGTACACATATAAAGATGTATGTATATCAACAGGGTGATACGGGAACGATGGCCAGGCGCAACGAGCTACCATTGATGATGTAGCACGGCAGACGATCCCAGACTTGCACCGACGGGCTCAGACAGAGGGTCCAGGAACGTGGGAGACGAACGTCAGACAAAGCACAGATCCTGCGACTGGAACAGACAGACTCAAGCAACCGGGAATTCAAACGATACCATGCTCCCCGTGTCCACCGTCCTCGACATCCCACTTCTGTTCCCACTGAAGTTATCAGTGTTCACGTCGTCCGGCTGCTTAATGACCACCTCGTTCCATGTCCTGATCATGCCACGGTAACATATCCTAGTCAGTTCCAGCTGTCCCCTCGGGAGGACGAGGGCGAGGGAGGAGGGAGGAGGCTGACGAAGAGGGATGATGGAGGAGAGGAGGAGAGTGAAACATGATGGACCCACGAACCCGGAAAGGGATATAGACATGTGCAGCATGGTCACGTTTTCACGATACCCAACTGGGCGACACCCCACGAAACATCCCACGAGACACCCCGCGAAACATCCCACGAGACACCTCACGAAACATTCCACGAGACACCCCGTGAAACATTCCACGAGACACCCCGTGAAACATTCCACGAGACTTTTTACCCATCGAAGAAGCCCAGCGGCAGAAAGCGGCAGTCGGGGGGGAGGAGGGAGGGAGGGGGGGAAGGGGGGAAAGCAGCCCGCGCGCGGGCTGCTGGGGCACCGAATTAATCCGGCGGCCCAGGGCGCTGCACCCACCGCGCCCGCATGGCCTCCCGCCAGTCGGCCTCGCGCCCGCCAGCCGGGACCGTGGGCAACAGCAGCAGGGCTGCCGCCCGCGGCGGCAGCGCGGCGGCCCAGCCCGCGCACGGCGACGCCGCCAACCGCGGCCAGGTGGGCGCAGACGCCCCGCAGCGCATGCAGGCCACCCAGCCGGGGCCTTGCGCGGCGGCGTGGAGCTGCCAGGCCTGCCCCGCGAACAGGGCGGCGCAGCGGGCACTGCCGCCGCTGCCGCGCGCGTTGCCGGGCTGCGCCAGTGCTGCAGCAGCTGCAGGCGGGGGGCCCTGCGGCTGCGCGCCTGGCTGCGCGCCGAGCACGCCCCGGCGGCCGCGGCGCCGGCGCGGCGGCCTGCGGGCCCGAGGCGCCACGCCTGCGCTGCCGTGGTTCACCTTCAGGGCGGCCAGCTCCACCTCTGCCAGCAGCCGCTGCGCGACGCCCAGCGCGCGCAGGCGTCTGTCCCGCCCGGCGACCAGGGCGGGCGGCGGGAGCCGCGCGCGCGCGGCTGCGCCCGCGAGCCGGTCAGCTGCTGCGTTGCCAAAGCGGTCTCCGTCAGCCAAGCCTCGCGCCCGGGCGCTGGCTGCGTCGAGATGTCCTTTAATCCATCGCGCGACGAGGGTCCCGCTCTGGCAGTAGGGCGCCAGCAGCTCCCAGACCTCGGCGTGCGCCCATTCCGCTGGGTTTGTCCCCGCCCGGAGGGCCGCGACCCCGTTGCTGACGAACCGGGAGTCCGCGATCACCTCCACGGGGCCCGCGGCGAGGCTCAGAGCATGCAGGGCGGCCGTCAGTTCCGCCCTCTGCGCCGTCTGGGGCCCGTCGACCGGCCCGCTGCAGTCCTGGGTGCCGTTGGGGCCGTCGAGCCGTAAGCCCCAGCCTGCCCTGGCCAAGAGCGGATCTGTCGGCCGCTCGCAGGCGCCGTCTGTCCACGCACGGCGCCGTGGCGGGCGCTGCTGCGGGTCGTGCTGGCCGGCGGGCAGCGGCGGGGGCGGAATGGGCACGCAGGCGCCCTCGGCCAGAGCGCTGAGGACCGGGTCCTCCGAGAGGACGCCCGTGCAGGCGGTTCCCGGCGGCAGGGCCGCGCGGAGGCCTTCCGGGCGAAACCCGGTGCCGCGCAGAGCAGTCGCTCGCGCCTCCTGCCAGCACGGACACCGCCAGAACCGGTGCTCTGGATCCTCGTCGGCCACCCGGCAGTGGGGGCACAGCGCCGGTTTGCCCCACTTGGCTGCCACCGACTGCGTGACGACACCGCCCGCAAGCACCGTGCGCAGCGCGCCCGCCAAGTCTGGCGCGAGCTTTCCTTCCTCGAGCAGCCTGCGCGTGGCCCAGCGGTCCACCCCGCCAGCGAGGTGCCCCATGTCGCCGCGGCGGGCGGCAACTGCGGCTGCTTCGCGGCGGGCCCAGGCGGCCAGGAGCACGCCTCGCGTTTCCTGCAAGGAGTGCTCTGCGGGGCGCCACCCCGCCGGCACGGCCGGGACGCCTGTCCAGCTTTCGACGTCGTGCCCAAGCCGGAGCTCCGCAAGGCTTCGCACGGCCGCCGAGATCGGCCCATTCTGCCGCCCGTGCCCCGCCGCGATGGCGCCAGCCGCGCTGCGCGACCGCTGTGCTGGGAAGCGGCCGCGGCGGATCGCCTTCGCGATGTGCCAGAGCGGGGCGATGGTCGCCACGGCAGCTGGGTCGAGGCGCCAGCTGGGGCTGAGGACGCCGAACACGACCTCCGCGGCCGCCCGGAAGCCACCGCGACGACATACCGCGTGCCGCGCTGCCGCGCGGAGCCCCCGCAGCTCGGCCTCTGGCGGGCGCCCGCGCGCCGCGCCGTACAGGCCGGCAGCCGTGCCCGCCGCCGCGCCCAGCAGGCACCGCTGGCCGAAGCTGACGGGCAGCCTGGCGATGCGGGCAAAGCGGGTTCTCGCGTCAGCCATCCGGCCCCCCGCCACGGCACTGCGCCTGGCCTCGCCTGCGACGGCGACCACCCCCAGGTCCCGGATGGTGGTGCCTGCTGCCAGCGCTGGAGTCTGCGCGGCAAGCCAGCGTCGTAACTCGCTTGTGTTGGCGAACTGCCGGCTTTTCCTCCGGTTCAGCTCCCAGCCCATGGCGGTCTCGAACTCCAGCGTCACGACCAAGGCGCCCTGGACAGCCTCGGCCGCCTCCCCGGCCTCCTCGGCCCCGGCGCGCATCCACAGCGTGAAGTCGTCTACGTAGATACGCCGGCGGAGCCTGTCATCCACGGCCCCCGCACGCCGGTGCCATGGAAGCGTCAGGACGCTGAGGAAGAACACTGCTAGGGCGCACCCTGGGAGGAGGCCGGAGGAGGGCGACCACGGCGCGCCAATTGCGCGCCCGATGCGAATGCGCCGGCGGGCTGTGCATGCACTGAGCGCCGGCTTGACGAGCCAGTCCGGCAGGCCCGCCCGACGCAGCAGGCCCGGCAGCGACGCCAAGTTCACTTGGTCGTATGCCTTGCACCGATCGAGGGCGGCTCCGGCGATGGATTCGGACATCGCCTCCGCCGCTTCCAACTCTAAGGCAAGTTCCCAAGCCAGCTCTTCGGCCCCCAGTTGAACCTCTGCTCCAGCCCAGCTCAGCCGCCAGCGCGCGAAGTCGCGGGCCCGCCCCGCCGCCCGCAGGCGATACAGCATCGGCAGCAGCCAGATGGGCCGCCTGTCCAGGGCCCCCGCGCCCCCGCCAGGCTTCGGCAGAAGGAGCCCCTCTGGTTCGACCAATTCGCTTGGCCACTCACCGACGAACTCCACGGCCTCGAAGAAATCAGCCACCCAGCCCAGCAGCTCCTGGGGCAAGAGGCGCAACTCTGCCACCGTCCAGCCGTCGAGACCCGGCTTCTTCCGCTTGGGCATGTGGCGGAGCAGCCAGCTGATGTCATCTGCTGTCCAGGGCTGCCTGGGCGGGAACGGCGGTAGGCCATCCAGCTCTTGCAGCCAGTCCTCGCCCAAGGGAGGGACCACCTGCCGCTGCCAGAGCTGCCGCCAGGGGCCCTCATTGAATCGAAGCTTGGCGGCAGGCCCGCCGCGTAGAGCAAGCAGCCAGGAGCGCCGTCCGGGCGCGGAGTTCGGCGCCACTGCATGGGCCGCGGGGTCGGGCACGAGCTCCGCGTCCAGCGTGCCACCGCCGCGGATCCACCTGTAGAGGCGGCCCTGCGCGTTCGCCAAGGACTCGTCGACCCACCGGCGCCACTCGAGTTGCCTTCGCTCGCGTGCCGCAGAGCGGGCCGACGCCCAGTCAGCCTCCGCGAGCTGCACCAGAGCCTCCGGGAGCGCGGCGTCCAGCTGCACCGCCGCCAACCGCGGCTCCCAGGCGGCATCGCCCGCGTCCGCGGCCCGCAGCGCCGTGAGCGTCTCCCCTGCCACGCCTCTCGCCGCGACGCTGCCGCGGGCCATCGCGTGTCGCAGCCCGCGCAGGCGCCGTAGCCTCAGCAAAGCCGCGTCTGCAGCCGCATCTGCCGCCTCGCCGCCGCCTCCAGCCGCAGGAGCCCGCTCCGCGCGCAGCACTGCAGCCGCATGCGGCCGCTCGGGCACTGCAGGTCGCCCCTGCCGCGCCGCCAGCCACGTCCGCATGGTCATGCTGAGCGCCGCCCACGCCGCCGCCAGGTCCTGCGCCCTGAGCGCCTCGCGGTACGGCGCCTCGTACTGCGCCACCACCGCCGCCGTGACATCCCGTGCAACTGCTGGGCTCCAGCCGTCGGCGGCAGTGCCATCGAGGGCTGGGACCGGCTGCCGGATCCACGCCTGCTCGGGCGGGCTGGCCTGGAAGGTCACCAGCGGCGCCGCGTGCATGGCCAGCCCGAGGTCCCAACGGATGCTGACTCGATCGACCATGCTCATGGCCTCGGCGTTGGCCAGGATGTAGTCGAGGCGGGAGGGGGTGCCGTGGGTGGGCACGCAGGTGGGCCCTGCCGCGGCCAGCAGGTCGCGCCAGCCTGCCATGGCCAGCACTCCCGAGAGGCCCACGGCCTCCAGGCTGCAGTTCAGATCCCCCACGAGGAAGGCTGGCACCGCGCCGAGGCCACGCAGCCACTGCAAGCCTTCGAGGATCAGGTCGGCGTTGCGCTCCTCATCGCACCTACCGCCCGCGTAGCCGTAGCAGTTCATGAAGTGCACGGCCCGGGCCTGCCCGAAGTAGATCACCATGTGCTGGAGGCGCCCCGGGTGCCTGCACGACACGCCCAGCGGCGGCTCCGCCCGGACCCCGCAGCGGCCTGGCCGGTGAGCGACGGCCAGCAGATGATCGCCATCGCGCTCGGGCCCCACCTGGAGCCGCAGACCGCGCGTCCACGCATCCGCTGAGGTGGACGACGCCTGCCGAGCTGGGACGCGGGCCTCCTGCACGCACCATGCATCGGCGCCTGCCGCCAGCAGCCCCCGCCAGCTCGCACTCCATCGTGTCACGTTGGCCACTCTCACTGTGAACACGTCGTCTGGGTGGGCAGGCCCGGGGTGCGAGGCTTCGCCGACGCGGAGGCCCCGCCACGGCCACCCTCGCCATCTGGCCGTGGCATTGCTCCACGGGGAGGGTGAGGAGGCAGGGAATGAGGGGAACGTCGTCTCCTCCACCCTCCCCCTTCCTCCTCCTCCCCCCTCCTCCGTGGAGCTGGCTGCGCTCACGCGCCGGCCGCAGCGCCCCGTTCGGGGCTCCGCGAGCGGCCACGCCTGGCCGGGCTGCCCGGCGGCGAAGAGGAGGCTCGCGGCTGGCCGATGCACGACCGCAGCGTGACCTGCCGCCTGGCCTCCGCGGCATGGTGTGCGGCAGCGATCTCGCGCCAAGATCTGGGCGGGGCTCCATCCGCATCGCCGCGGGGTCCGCTGCCGGGCGGCACCGCGCCGGGCGCAGCGGCGGCTTCGGCGCCTGGGCTCCCTGGCGGCGCAGCGCCCAGAAATGCGGCGGCAGCTGGAGCGCCTGGGCCCCCGGCGGCGTTGGGGGCGGCGGCAGGCGCAGAGGCGGCGAGACCTCCCGCTGCCGCCACCGCATCGCCTGCAGGGGCCGCCGCAGCGCCCCCACCCCGCACCGCAGCGGCCACCAGCCCGCGCAGCTGCTCGACGAGCAGCGCGGCGTCGCCGCCGCCTGCGCCGCCGCCGCCTCCGCGCGCCTGCAGGACCGCGGTGGCGGCCGCAAGGGTATCGAAAGCTGCCGCGACCCCGGCCTCTGTGAGATCCGCCGCTGCTGGCGGCGCGGGTGCTGGGGTGCCCTCCGCCTGCACGGCCCGCAGCGCCGCCTCGGCCTGGCGGAAAGCCTGCTCCGCCTTGGCCGCCTCCGTCTCGAAGTGCACGACCGCCCGCTGTGCCTCCGCCAGGTCCTCGCTGGCCGCCTGCAGCCTGGTCGCAGCCGCCCGCTGCGAGTCCGTGGCCGCCTGGACTCGGATCGCCCACGGGCGAGCGGCCTGAGCGGCATGCTCCAAGGCCTGGAGCTGGCGGTCGCACTCCGCCAGGTCCGCCTCCGCGCCGTAACGCTGGGCTGACGCCCGGCGTTCGCGCCAGTAGCGGAGCTCCCGTTGTGCCGGGCTCAGCTCGGGCGCGGGCGAGCCCTGCTGCAAACCACCGGCCTGGGGCGGCTGCATGGGGTCGTCGCCAGGCGCAGCCGGGAAGCCAGGCGAGGGCAGCAAGCGCTTCACCATGTCCGCGTACGAGGCCGCCCCAGCCGCCTCGCCACCTCCACGACGCCGCGGGCGACGCGGCGCCTCCAGCTCCGGCTCCACCGCGCGTGCCGGCGGCGGCCGCTTCGCCGCCGCCCGTGCAGCGTCCGCGATCCGCTGCGGCGCTGGCCGGTCGCAGCGCTGGCAGCGCACGCGGCATGCCCAATTGTCGGCGTGCCCGCACCGACAGCCCCAGCATGGCTCCCGTGGCCCTGGGAGTACTGCTGGGTCAGCCTGCTGGCCGCCACGCGCCGCCCTGCCAGCCACCTGCCCGCGCCCGCCGCCCCCGCGGCCGGCCGGCATCCGCGCGCGGATTACCCTACACGCGAAGCCCAGGCGCCGAGGGCCGGGGGTGCTGCTCCTGCCCAGCTGGCTCGTGAGATGTGCTTGAGCCAAAATGGCTTGAGCCAAAATGGCTACGGATTCCACGAGACACCCCGTGAACAGGCAACCACTCAACCAGACACACCACGAAACATTCCACGGGGGTGCGACCGGGTGTGGTCGTGCTGGGGTGTGGTCGTGCTGGGGTGTGGTCGTGCTGGGGAGTGGTCGTGCTGGGGAGTAGTCGTGCTGGGGGGTGGTCGT
Source organism: Prorocentrum cordatum (assembly GCA_963575745.1). Taxonomy (NCBI): domain Eukaryota; class Dinophyceae; order Prorocentrales; family Prorocentraceae; genus Prorocentrum; species Prorocentrum cordatum. The sequence goes on from CAUYUJ010018638.1 coordinate 248,649, forward strand.
GTTGGGGGGTAGTCGTGCTGGGGGTGTGGTCGTGCTGGGGGGTGGTCGTGCTGGGGCGTGGTCGTGCTGGGGCGTGGTCGTGCTGGGGCGTGGTCGTGCTGGGGTGAGGTCGTGCTGTGGTGAGGTCGTGCTGGGGTGTGGTCGTGTTGGGGTGTGGTCTTGCTGGGGTGGGGTCGTGCTGGGGTGGCGTCGTGCTGGGGTGTGGTCGTGCTGGGGTGTGGTCGTGCTGGGGTGGGGTCGTGCTGGGGCGTGGTCGTGCTGGGGTGTGGTCGTGCTGGGGTGTGGTCGTGCTGGGGTGTGGTCGTGCTACGGTGGGGTCGTGCATTTCGCTCGAGACATCTTTCCGAAATTCAGCGAAATCCTAGAATAACAAACGAATTAGTCGAGACATCCTCGAAATTCCTGCGCGCGGGACGCGGCACGCGCGAGACATCCTTGGAATTCCTGCGCGCGGGGCGCTTTTCCGTGTCGCGGTCGGCTCTGCAAAACCAGCGTATCGCTCGAGACATCCTCAACAAATTCTGAAACCAAGCGTTTCGCTCGAGACATCCCCAACTCTGCAAAACCAGCGTCTCGCTCGAGACATCCTCAACAAATTCTGAAAAACAAGCGTTTCGCTCGAGACTTCCTCAAAAATGATTTCGCCGGCCTCCTTCGACCTCGATATTTATCAGGGAAAAATTTCGCCGGCCTCCTTCAAGTTGGGCACGGGGGGATATGTTTACATAGGAAAAGAGAACCCTGGGCCCGCGCCCTTTCCGGGAAAAGGAGGAATAGTGAGGATGAGGGAACTGAAGGAGGGGGAGGAGGGAGAGGTATTCTAGAGAAGGGAGGGGGGCACAACATAAGCAAATATGCAGCATCGCGGGCAACTGCTCGCCGAGGTGGCAGGCCTGTAAGATGATGACTAACATTCTCCCGCAGCTTATCCACCTCTGCCTCTCATCTATCCTCATCATCCCCAGTTCTTCCATTTAATCCTTCCCCCCTCCTCCTCCTCCTCCTGCCCCGTACGTATCTGGTCCTCCAAATCCTCCTCTCTCGCCTACTGTTCCTCTCCGTTCTTCTCTTCCCCCCCTAGCCCCTCATGCGATTATCATCCCCCTCCCACTTCATCCCTTCCTCCTCTTCGAAGTCTCGAAGATTAAGACTGTTCGAAGTTTGACCTCGATGCCCTGATGTCCTCCTCCTCTTTCCCCTCTTCCCCTTCTGCCCCCCCCCCCCCCCTCTCGGGACCCAGGGTTGGCAAAGCAGAGGGAGGGGCGAGCGAATTCACAGCCACGTCCATAGCTGGAGAAGACTTACGTCGCACCGATGTCTTTGAATGGTGCTGCGGCTACCCGTGGCAAAAACATGATCGACCCACGAACCCGGAAAGGAATGTAGAACTGTAACACATGGCAGCGTTTTCAAAGACACCTGATTGGGTGACGGGCAAATGCAATACTGAAGGTATCGATCTTGATGTACCCTGCCGAGGGCTGTGCTGTGCTGCGCCGTGCTGAATTGCGATGTGCCATGGCGCGACTGTGCTCTATAGCCTCGTGGATCGAGTCCTCCTTTGCATCCGAGTCCTGACCGAACTGATCTGGATCTTAAGCTCGAGCTGCCTGAACACATAGTAGCTGCCCCAGAGCTAATGGACAGGGGAACATGCCAGGAGGACGCGCCGCGAAACGTCCCAAGGGATGCGCCAGGCGACGTGCCAGGGGACGTGCCATGGGGTCGCACCGCGGGACGTGCCAAGGGGACGCGCTACGGAACGTGCCAATGGATGTGCCACGGGATGTGCCAGGGGACGCGCGACGCGACGTGCCAGGGGGACTCGCCAAAGGACGCCCCACGGAACGTGCCAAGGAACGTGCCAAGTTGCAATGCTGAGTGCATCGACCTTGATGTACCGTGCCGAAATCAGTGCTGTGCTGCGCCGTGCTGAATTGCGATGTGCCATGGCGCGATTGTGCTCTATAGCCTCGTGGATCGAGTCCTCCTTTGCATCCGAGTCCTGACCGAACTGATCTGGATCTTAAGCTCGAGCTGCCTGAACACATAGTAGCTGCCCCAGAGCTAATGGACGTCGTCGGATCGTGAAAGCGTGGGCTCTACAGACCCCCAAGAGACCCTCCAAGAGAACCCCAAGACACCGCTCCACGCAAGGCTCTAAGATGAGACTTTGTCGTCGTCGTCGCCGCCGCCGCCACCGCGACGTCGTCGTCGTGGGCTCTACAGACCCCCAAGAGACCCTCCAAGAGACCCCCCACGCAAGGCTCTAAGATGAGACTTTGTCGTCGTCGTCGCCGCCGCCGCCCTGTCCTCGATCCCTCGATCGTGTAAGCGTGGGCTCTACAGACCCTCAAGAGACCCTCCAAGAGAACCCCAAGAGACCCCCCCACGCAAGGCTCTAAGATGAGACTTTGTCGTCGTCGTCGCCGCCGCCGCCGCCACCGCGACGTCGTCGTCGTCGTCGCGCTGTCCTCGAGCCCTCGATCGTGTAAGCGTGGGCTCTGCAGACCCCCAAGAGACCCTCCCAGAGAACCCCCGGAGACCCCCCCACGAGAGGCTCTAAGATGAGACTTTGTCGTCGTCGTCGTCGCCGCCGCCACCGCGACGTCGTCGTCGTCGTCGCGCTGTCCTCGATCACTCGATCGTGAAAGCGTGGGCTCTACAGACCCCCAAGAGACCCTCCAAGAGAACCCCGAGACACCCCACGCAAGGCTCTAAGATGAGACTTTGTCGTCGTCGTCGCCGCCGCCGCCACCGCGACGTCGTCGTCGTCGTCGCGCTGTCCTCGATCACTCGATCGTGAAAGCGTGGGCTCTACAGACCCCCCAGGAGACCCTCCCAGAGAACCCCAAGACACCGCTCCACGCAAGGCTCTAAGATGAGACTTTGTCGTCGTCGTCGCCGCCGCCGCCACCGCGCGTGGGCTCTACAGACCCCCAAGAGACCCTCCAAGAGACCCCCCACGCAAGGCTCTAAGATGAGACTTTGTCGTCGTCGTCGCCGCCGCCGCCCTGTCCTCGATCCCTCGATCGTGTAAGCGTGGGCTCTACAGACCCTCAAGAGACCCTCCAAGAGAACCCCAAGAGACCCCCCCACGCAAGGCTCTAAGATGAGACTTTGTCGTCGTCATCGCCGCCGCCGCCGCCACCGCGACGTCGTCGTCGTCGTCGCGCTGTCCTCGAGCCCTCGATCGTGTAAGCGTGGGCTCTGCAGACCCCCAAGAGACCCTCCAAGAGAACCCCCGGGGACCCCCCCACGAGAGGCTCTAAGATGAGACTTTGTCGTCGTCGTCGCCGCCGCCGCCACCGCGACGTGGTCGTCATCGTCGCGCTGTCCTCGATCCCTCGATCGTGTAAGCGTGGGCTCTACAAACCGTCAAGAGACCCTCCAAGAGAACCCCAAGAGACCCCCCCACGCAAGGCTCTAAGATGAGACTTTGTCGTCGTCGTCGTCGCCGCCGCCGCCACCGCGACGTCGTCGTCGTCGTCGCGCTGTCCTCGATCCCTCGATCGTGTAAGCGTGGGCTCTACAGACCCTCCAGAGACCCTCCAAGAGAACCCCAAGAGACCCCCCCACGCAAGGCTCTAAGATGAGACTTTGTCGTCGTGGTGGACGCCGCCGCCACCGCGACGTCGTCGTCGTCGCGCTGTCCTCGACCCGTCGATCATGTAAGCGTGGACTCTACAAACCGTCCAAGAGAACCCCAAGAGACGTCGTCGTCGTCGTCGTCGTCGTCGTCGTCGTCGCCGCTCCCAGAGCCTTCGGGGCCTCTCCTTGGCCCTCCTACGGAAAATCCTGCAAAACCTAGCGAATTAGTCGAGACATCCTCGAAATTCCTGCGCGCTGGACGCGGCACGCGCGAGACATCCTCGGAATTCCTGCGCGCGAGTCTTCCTTTGCATCCAAGTCCTGACCGAACTGATCTGGATCTGAAGCTCGAGCTTCCTGAACACATAGTAGCTGCCCCAGAGCTAATTGACAGGGGGACATGCCAGGAGGACGCGCCGCGAAACGTCCCCAGGGACGCGCCAGGCGACGTGCCAAGGGACGTGCCATGGGGTCGCACCGTAGGCCGTGCCAAGGGGACGCGCTACGGGACATCCTCAAAATTCCTGCGCGCGGGACGTGGCACGCGCGAGACATCTTCCGAATTCCTGCGAGCGGGACGTGAAAACAAACATTTCGCCTGAGACATCCTCTGAATTCTGGCCCCCCACGAGGCCCCCGCTCGAGACATCCCCAAGTTTGCAGAAACCAGCGTTTCGCTCGAGACATCCTCAACAAATTATGAAAAACAAGCGTTTCGCTCGAGACATCCGGTCAAAATTCTAAGAAATCCTGGCAAAACAAACGAATTAGTCGAGACATCCTCGAAATTCCTGCGCGCGGGACGCGGCCCGCGCGAGACATCCTTGGAATTCCCGCGAGCGGGACACGAAAACAAGCATTTCGCCTGAGACATCCTCTGAATTCTGGCCCCCCGCTCGAGACATCTCCAAATTTTGCGTTTCGCTCGAGACATCCTCCACAAACTATGTAAAATAAGCGTTTCGCTCGAGACATCCTGCCAAAGTTCTAAGAAATCCTGACAAAACAAGCGAATTAGTCGAGACATCCTCGAAATTCCTGCGCGCGGGACGCGGCACGCGCGAGACATCCTCGGAATTCCTGCGCGCGGGGCGCTTTTCCGAGTCGCGGTCGGGGCTCCAGACCCCGTTATTTTTCGAGGATTCTGCGAAAAACGCTCCGCACCCTCTTTTTTACGAGGGAAAGCGGTCTGCGGACCCCGTTAATCGAGGATCCGAGATGAGGGTGCGGAACTCCGAGATTTTCCTCGAGCGGGCACGCACAAAACGCACTTTTTCTAAAAAAATCAGCACTTTACCTCGTTATTTATCGCAAATAATTTCGCCGGCGCTTGACCCGTCAGATCCGGGGGTAAACGGCTAAAAGAGAACCCTGGGCCCACGCCCTTTCCGGGAACAAAAAAAAAAAAAACATGTCGGGAAGAAGGCGCAGCTCGAATGCAGGACTTGACACGTGTCTTCCTCCTCCTCCTCCTCCTCTTCTGCGTCCTCCTCCTCCTCCCATACATCTAACAGAACTCGCCTGAACGCACGTGTTGGAGCTGGCGTCGCAGGTATCGTGTGTACCCGAGTAAACAGATGTCCCACAAGCGCAAGGCACGGTCGTCGCTGCTGCCGTACCGTCGGTAGTGCTGCATGCTGCCTCGGGCGATCCCAAGGCCCTCTCGGACCGTCTTGGAGCTCTTTGGGGGCCCTGAGGGAACTCTTTGGGGGCCGTGTGGACCTGGGAAGCCTAATCTATAGGCACATACGTAAGAACACACGGATTCGCTGGGGGCCTGGATTACGCTGGATCGTCGTCGTCGTCGCCGCCGCCGCCACCGCGACGTCGTCGTCGTCGCGCTGTCCTCGATCCCTCGATCGTGTAAGCGTGGGCTCTACAGACCCCCAAGAGACCCTCCAAGAGAACCCCCGGAGACCCCCCCACGCAAGGCTCTAAGATGAGACTTTGTCGTCGTCGTCGCCGCCGCCGCCACCGCGACGTCGTCGTCGTCGTCGTCGCGCTGTCCTCGATCACTCGATCGTGAAAGCGTGGGCTCTACAGACCCCCAAGAAACCCTCCAAGAGAACCCCGAGACACCCCACGCAAGGCTCTAAGATGAGACTTTGTCGTCGTCGTCGCCGCCGCCGCCACCGCGACGTCGTCGGATCGTGAAAGCGTGGGCTCTACAGACCCCCAAGAGACCCTCCAAGAGAACCCCAAGACACCGCTCCACGCAAGGCTCTAAGATGAGACTTTGTCGTCGTCGTCGCCGCCGCCGCCACCGCGACGTCGTCGTCGTGGGCTCTACAGACCCCCAAGAGACCCTCCAAGAGACCCCCCACGCAAGGCTCTAAGATGAGACTTTGTCGTCGTCGTCGCCGCCGCCGCCCTGTCCTCGATCCCTCGATCGTGTAAGCGTGGGCTCTACAGACCCTCAAGAGACCCTCCAAGAGAACCCCAAGAGACCCCCCCACGCAAGGCTCTAAGATGAGACTTTGTCGTCGTCGTCGCCGCCGCCGCCGCCACCGCGACGTCGTCGTCGTCGTCGCGCTGTCCTCGAGCCCTCGATCGTGTAAGCGTGGGCTCTGCAGACCCCCAAGAGACCCTCCCAGAGAACCCCCGGAGACCCCCCCACGAGAGGCTCTAAGATGAGACTTTGTCGTCGTCGTCGTCGCCGCCGCCACCGCGACGTCGTCGTCGTCGTCGCGCTGTCCTCGATCACTCGATCGTGAAAGCGTGGGCTCTACAGACCCCCAAGAGACCCTCCAAGAGAACCCCGAGACACCCCACGCAAGGCTCTAAGATGAGACTTTGTCGTCGTCGTCGCCGCCGCCGCCACCGCGACGTCGTCGTCGTCGTCGCGCTGTCCTCGATCACTCGATCGTGAAAGCGTGGGCTCTACAGACCCCCCAGGAGACCCTCCCAGAGAACCCCAAGACACCGCTCCACGCAAGGCTCTAAGATGAGACTTTGTCGTCGTCGTCGCCGCCGCCGCCACCGCGCGTGGGCTCTACAGACCCCCAAGAGACCCTCCAAGAGACCCCCCACGCAAGGCTCTAAGATGAGACTTTGTCGTCGTCGTCGCCGCCGCCGCCCTGTCCTCGATCCCTCGATCGTGTAAGCGTGGGCTCTACAGACCCTCAAGAGACCCTCCAAGAGAACCCCAAGAGACCCCCCCACGCAAGGCTCTAAGATGAGACTTTGTCGTCGTCATCGCCGCCGCCGCCGCCACCGCGACGTCGTCGTCGTCGTCGCGCTGTCCTCGAGCCCTCGATCGTGTAAGCGTGGGCTCTGCAGACCCCCAAGAGACCCTCCCAGAGAACCCCCGGAGACCCCCCCACGAGAGGCTCTAAGATGAGACTTTGTCGTCGTCGTCGCCGCCGCCGCCACCGCGACGTGGTCGTCATCGTCGCGCTGTCCTCGATCCCTCGATCGTGTAAGCGTGGGCTCTACAAACCGTCAAGAGACCCTCCAAGAGAACCCCAAGAGACCCCCCCACGCAAGGCTCTAAGATGAGACTTTGTCGTCGTCGTCGTCGCCGCCGCCGCCACCGCGACGTCGTCGTCGTCGTCGCGCTGTCCTCGATCCCTCGATCGTGTAAGCGTGGGCTCTACAGACCCTCCAGAGACCCTCCAAGAGAACCCCAAGAGACCCCCCCACGCAAGGCTCTAAGATGAGACTTTGTCGTCGTGGTGGACGCCGCCGCCACCGCGACGTCGTCGTCGTCGCGCTGTCCTCGACCCGTCGATCATGTAAGCGTGGACTCTACAAACCGTCCAAGAGAACCCCAAGAGACGTCGTCGTCGTCGTCGTCGTCGTCGTCGTCGTCGCCGCTCCCAGAGCCTTCGGGGCCTCTCCTTGGCCCTCCTACGGAAAATCCTGCAAAACCTAGCGAATTAGTCGAGACATCCTCGAAATTCCTGCGCGCTGGACGCGGCACGCGCGAGACATCCTCGGAATTCCTGCGCGCGAGTCTTCCTTTGCATCCAAGTCCTGACCGAACTGATCTGGATCTGAAGCTCGAGCTTCCTGAACACATAGTAGCTGCCCCAGAGCTAATTGACAGGGGGACATGCCAGGAGGACGCGCCGCGAAACGTCCCCAGGGACGCGCCAGGCGACGTGCCAAGGGACGTGCCATGGGGTCGCACCGTAGGCCGTGCCAAGGGGACGCGCTACGGGACATCCTCAAAATTCCTGCGCGCGGGACGTGGCACGCGCGAGACATCTTCCGAATTCCTGCGAGCGGGACGTGAAAACAAGCATTTCGCCTGAGACATCCTCTGAATTCTGGCCCCCCACGAGGCCCCCGCTCGAGACATCCCCAAGTTTGCAGAAACCAGCGTTTCGCTCGAGACATCCTCAACAAATTATGAAAAACAAGCGTTTCGCTCGAGACATCCGGTCAAAATTCTAAGAAATCCTGACAAAACAAACGAATTAGTCGAGACATCCTCGAAATTCCTGCGCGCGGGACGCGGCCCGCGCGAGACATCCTTGGAATTCCCGCGAGCGGGACACGAAAACAAGCATTTCGCCTGAGACATCCTCTGAATTCTGGCCCCCCGCTCGAGACATCTCCAAATTTTGCGAAAACCAGCGTTTCGCTCGAGACATCCTCCACAAACTATGTAAAATAAGCGTTTCGCTCGAGACATCCTGCCAAAGTTCTAAGAAATCCTGACAAAACAAGCGAATTAGTCGAGACATCCTCGAAATTCCTGCGCGCGGGACGCGGCACGCGCGAGACATCCTCGGAATTCCTGCGCGCGGGGCGCTTTTCCGAGTCGCGGTCGGGGCTCCAGACCCCGTTATTTTTCGAGGATTCTGCGAAAAACGCTCCGCACCCTCTTTTTTACGAGGGAAAGCGGGGGTCTGCGGACCCCGTTATTTATCGAGGATCCGAGATGGGGGGCGAACTTTCCTCGAGCGGGCACGCACAAAACGCACTTTTTCTAAAAAAATCAGCACTTTACCTCGTTATTTATCGCAAATAATTTCGCCGGCGCTTGACCCGTCAGATCCGGGGGTAAACGGCTAAAAGAGAACCCTGGGCCCGCGCCCTTTCCGGGAACTACGAAGACCACACCTAGACAAACACAAGTTCCTCTGCCACCCATCTTTCCCCGCCTCTCGGCATCGGCCACGAACAACACATCGCCACCGTCGTCCCACGAACATGCCCCGGCACAACACGTCTGGCGCAAGCAGCACCACCTCAGGAACATCTGATGTCTCGAACGCGTGGTATCTGGAGGCGCGTCTCGGGGCCCAATGTCAGCCAACACACCCGGGACGAAACAGCAATTCAGGGGGTCAAACCTAGCTTCTGGGGCCCGCGTCACGGAGAAATGCACCTGAGGCATGGGCAGTTCTATGTTCGAAAACGCCCTTCGTTAGCGTCAGGTCGGGCATGTCCCCCTACAGGCGGATTTCGAACGAACAATAGACAATAGTCAAAAACTGTTCAAGCACTGCTCAAACATAGTCGAAAAGTAGTTCCAGACTATGTGTTGACTATGTTTGAATAGTCCTCCTGTAGAGGGACACGCCCGACTTCACGTTAGCGCTCCCTCCTTCAAACACGCTACCAAGGACGATCGACGGCCACGCCCTCTCTGCAGACTTCGTGAATGAGCACCCCGAAGCGAGAAGGCAATGGGAAAACGGCGCCTGATGGCCGTGAACGCCCCGACATCAAGATCCTGCCGAGATGGCAGCGGGCGGGGAGAGAACGTCGTGGCCTACGCTCAAGGACCTGCCCGAACTTCAGGGGCGTGGGCACATGTCGAGCACAGGAGAGAATGAGTATGCTAATCAAGCCTGATCTAAACATAACAAAATTCCACGAGGCAACCAACGGCCAAATAATCAAACTCACCACGTCTTACTGAAGCTGGTACCTACCCTGCGCGAAGATGGCTGGCCGCGCATGTCCTTGGCTTCGGGTGTTGATTTCGACTATCCCTAGTGAGAGGTGAATGTTCTGGAACATGTCTTGGCGAAGACGTTCAAACTTAGTTCTGCAACCTGGTTGCCGCTGGTTGCCCCCATCATTGCGCGCCAGAGAGCGAGGGAAAGACGATCCACAATCCAACGTCCCGTCCGCATCTTGAAAAACACGTCGACCGATCCTGGACAATGTGACAAACCTTGCGCAACGAATGACTGGCCATCGCTCGGACGTCCATGTCCCGTGCATTTTTAGATTTCGTGCGTGGATGTTTTTAGCAAGATGTCAAGAGATGCTCCTCGATGGTCCCCACTGGATAGCGATGCCTCGTTGAGAGCACCCGAAGCAGCGTCTGATGAGGTTACACCGTGCACCTGCGGTACCCCATCCCACGCCTCCTCACAATATCAGTGGCATCGGTCTGCGCCTTTCCGCCTCATGGTGGTAGTCGTTATCACTATTTTTTCTTCTCATCCTCCTCATGCCCCCATCCTTGTTATTCCTGCGCACCCTCCTTTCCCCTCATCTCCCTCCTCCCTTCTGTCCGTGTCCTCGCACTCCTTCTCCCCCTTTCTCCCCCTTCCCCCCTCCGCACCCTCGTTTCTGCATCCACCCCACTTCCTTCCTTCCTTCCCACTCACTCACTCACTCACCCTCTCTCTCGCTCTCTGTTTACCACTCTCTCTCTTCGATCATATATAGCTCGCCCCCTCGCCCCCCCCCCCTGTTTGATCATACATGTTGCGTTATGTTCGGTGAGTCCTATTTCGCCGCATCTTCCGCCACCACCCTCGCTCTCCTCATACCTTATGCTCTCGTCATCAATATTCTCTTCCGCCCCCGTCCTTATGTCCCGTATGATTCGTGTGTCGGCAGATCCTACTACGGGATCTGATTTCAATCAATCATCGATTTTTCAATACAAATCCCAATACAATTCCTACTACAAACCGTGTACAGCCAGCAGTGCAGCCGTCACTACAGTTCACATTGCAGCTCGTTTGAAAGCTGCTGATGCTGCTCCTGCTACTGCGTCTATTGCAGCTATCCTACATATCCCACAGCACTTCATAAGACTACTCTTACAACAACCAGCAACGCAGCTCTCGCTACACCTCCTACGATCCTTCTACAGTTCAGTGCAGCTTGCACTAGATCTCACAATGCAGCTCCTCCTACTGTAACCGTATCACAACCAGCTGTGCAACTCTAACAGCTCTCACTGCAGCACCTCCAACAAGTATGTATACAGTGTCTGTTACAGAGTCTAGCGCAGCTCTACGACCTCTTTGACTGCAACTGGGACTTGCAAGTCCTACCGCAAACATTCGCACAACTCTCACCGCAACCCCATACGACAAGACTGTTCTCCTCCTGTCGCCGCAACCCTGGCCCCATCGTCTACAACCGACAACCGTGCCGCTCCTGCTGAACCACCTTAGTCAAGGGCTCCTAAGTTCGCGCTTCGCGCTGCGCGAAGCGCGAATAACTTCGCGCTCTCGCGCCGCCCCCCAAGGAGGAGAAGAGGAGGACGAGGAGGAGGGGGAGAAGGAACGAGGACCGCGAAGCGCGAATAACTTCGCACCCTCGTGGGAGCCCTTGCTTAGTTCAGGGCATCTCGGAGTTCGGAGTTGCTGCGAGGATGGCGACAGTGGCCGGACCTCCGTGGGCGTGTGGTCCACGATGACGTTTGGCCCCGAAATGCCCGAGGAAACGGTGGAAAGGCCTCCTCCACGAAGCCATCGAGAGGCCTCCTCCTCATCCTCGTCTTCCCCTCTTACTCCTCCTGCTCCTCCTCACCTTCTCGCTCGCCACAAGCACACGAACCCATAGCACCAGTGATGCAAGATGGGCTGGCGGAGTGAGCGAAACGATAAACAAAAGAAGTGTAAACACGATTCCCACCGGCCGATTTGTTTCACTAGATGTGGAGGGAAAGTGAAGGACGAAAAGAGGAGGAAGAGGAGGATAGCTGCTGGGAGTGAAGTGCAGTAGCGGGGTCGCACTCGAGCGCAAACGGGGTTGCCACACCTTGCGATGTGTGTACCACGGGCCCCTAGGAAGCATCAGGAGGCCCGACCAGATGCCAGAATATATTCCCGGAGGCCCCAGGAAGGGTCGTCTGGGATCGAGGTTGCGGAAGTGTCCATGGAGGCCTCAGGAGGCCCGACCGGGAGGCCGCAAGAGGCTCCAGGAGGCCGAAGGAGAGTGAGTCTGGGGTCGAAGTTGCGAGGATGTCCATGGAGGCCGCAAGAGGTTCCAGGAAACCCGACCAAGAGACCGCAGGCCCAAGGAGGATCCAGGAAACCCCAGGAGGTTCCAGGAGGCCCCCAAGAGGCTCCGAGGTGGGGTCAGGGGTACCAAAAGGTACGTCGGGGCTCGATGTTCGGAGGATGTCTCAGGCGAAACCGCCGGTCTTTGAGAATCGGGGTCGAAATCCTTAAAATTACCATGTGTGTTCGAAGGTGTTATGTTAGAATGTTGAAATTCCCATGTTTGTTTGGACCCTGGCGCCACGATCTGTGTGAGAGGCGCCACCGTTTTTCAGAATTTCGAGGATGCTCCTCGCGAAGCGGCCAGGAACATCGAGGACGCGGCGCGGCCTTCAATCGATCGCCTCTGAGCCCCGCTCCCTCGGAGAGGTGCGTCTGATAAAACATACACATGTGTATATATGTGTACATATATATACATTTATATATATATATATATATATACATATATATACACATATATATACATATGTTTATATCTCTATAGATATGTATATATGTGTATATGTGTATATACATATATATATATATATATATTCAGGGCGATGCGCGAGAGCCGCGCTTCCGCGCCCAACGCGGCGGGTGCCGCGGCGCGTGCGGGGCGGAGCGTGTTGTCTGTCGGCTGTGTCAACGCGCGAGCGGGCTTGGCAGCAAGAGGGGGGGAGGAGGAGGAGGAAGGGGAGATGACGGGGGAGGGAAAACTACAGACATCGGGGTGACGACGACGGTTAGGTAATGAACTGTCTCTGGGCGGCATTTCGGGTAGAGTGGGTTTGGAAGGGGTTCGTGGTACCAACCTGCGCGAAGCGCAGAGCTGGCGGCAGCGATCCCCGGATAGCTTCCCAGTGTGCAGCTGTCGTTTGCTCCGCCCGATTCAGCCGGGCGCGGCCCACTCTCCTGCGCGTCCACGGTCCAGGTTGCACTGTGAAGGGTCGAAGGTTACCCCCCCTGCGCAGGATGAGCGGGTTCAGCTCGAACACTGGCTTGGTAAAGTTGAACTGGATTTGGTCACATGGGTTTGTGTTCGATTCCTCCTGGTCGGAGCGCTTTTCGGCCGCTCCGTAAACTTGTTTATTCGTGTTGGCTTTGTTGGCGCATGTTGCTTGCAGTTCCAAGATGTTGCGAAGTCCTTTAGGCTGAAAAGCGTCCAGTCTATGTAACGTGCCCAGTGTGAGCTGGGCTGATGCGAGTCCGCATGGGAACTTGGACTTAATGACTGCGCCATGCACCTGCGGCTTGCATTTGGCGGGGCAACTGCGATGTCTCCGGGACGCACCCTGTTTCTGCAGCGTTGCCATGCACGCCCCGATTCGTGCTTGTACTCCCCGAGCGCGGTCGCATTTCCCTTCAGGCGACATCCAAGGTATTTGACCTCGTCCACGCGTATAATCTTATCGCCATCTGCAACATGTATGTTGGGATGACCGTGGGCTGAGACTACCTCGCACATCTCCTTGCCGGGTTTCAATGCATATTTGTTTCCTTCGTGTTCGATTGATGCCAGTATCCCGTTCAGTGACCTTGTGCCTTTGGAGACTACACTCGTGCCACCTGCGTATACAATATCATCGGAATTCGCCCCCTGTGTCCTGCGCGCGCCATGGAATTGTCAACGGCTTGGTGGACATCGTGGAACGCGCAGGCAAAGCTTCCAAGTCTAACTATGGCGATAGGGGCATCCCTGCCAAATTCCAAAGTCCTGCGAACACCAATCGGATGGTTGGCCGTCGTACTCGGCTTTGAAAACGGAGTCTTGATACACATACGGAACCACGTGTAGCAACTTAGCAGGCGCTCCCATCCTCTGCAACGCCGAAACAACACCATTCTGGGTGAGCGTATAAAAAACTTGCTCGCAATCGAATAAGGCCCCCCCCAAAAAAAAACAAACTCGTAGCCTATTATTTCCGCCTCTTCTGCGGCCCTGTGCACGCAATGTCTGGCTGCTGAAGTGGGTTGTTTCGCTCGAGGTCTGAACTGTGTCCATTGCGCGTGTGCCTCCAATCAAGCCGCTAATCGGTCTATACCACCGACGCGTAACATTTGCGTATTGATGCCCAATGAAGATAACAACCAATAGTTGGCTAGGTTGCTCGCGTCTTCTTTCTTAAATATTAGAATTACGCGGACCTCCAGAACATCTGACGGGATGTGTTCGTTGCCCCACCGTTCGTTGAGAAGGGTTAAGCAATCTCTGTGGGTATGGCATCAAGACCCGGGGCCTTGCAGCGCTGTATGTTTTGGTTGTAGCGGTCCATCCCTCCTTGCGTAGAGGTCCTTGGCCAGCGTTAGCCCGTGCTGAGACTAATGGAATTTCGCTGAGAACTTCGTCTTGGGCTTGATGGCCCCCCTGTTGTTGTCGCAAAAGGTTTGGCCATATCTTCCGCCATTTGGTGCCGCGGAATGGGTGTACTATCTTTTTTCCACATGGTACGGTTGCGGTTGGTAATCCTTTGTAAGAATTCGGATTCCCATCCGTCTGTCGCGAACATCCAGCTTCTCGCGCAAAGTGCTCAGAACGTGCTGCGCTATATCTTCTTGGCGGCTGCGGAACATCTCAATGGGAGCATCGAAGCATTCCAGTTTGCCGGCGGCCAACATCCTGGTCCTTTGGTCAAGAAGCTGTTCGCTCCAGCGCGGGATGGTTTGGTGTCTGGCTTTGCGTCGGCCCCTCGGAAGAGAAGCGCAAGCTCGCCTGGTGACTTCCCTGAGATTCCCGTTGTCCTGCATCGCCTGGCGGAAGCAGTCGTTGACTTTCGTCTGCCCTTGCATGTAGCATTCCCTGTATGTGGCTCTGCTGGGTCCTTGTGGCTTGTCGACAGCTTCCAGTTTGATCCGGATAGTGGCGTTGAGTGGGTAGTGATTTGACGAGATGTTGGCCAACGTGTCCGCCTCGCAATCTAAAACTGAATGTTGCAACCGTTGCGCGGACACGGAGAAATCGAGTTGTTCATGCGTCCCTCGTTTGAATGGGCTTTCTAACGTCGTTCGGGCTCTCTGTACGTGGCGAATTTGCTTCGGGCTTTCTGGGAGAATGTGTTTGCTGCTCTTAACCGATGTGTCTGGCAGAAAGTCAGGAAAAGGTGCCGATTGCACACGGAAACTTCAGCTCGTCCAAACGGGTTCGTGTATCCCGGGTCGAACGTGTGTTTTCCTATGGCCGTTGCTTCCTCTTGTGAGGTCGCGCATTGTATCCGTGCGTTCCAGCCTCCCACGATGTATGTTGGGCCATTGCCCCGGCGTCTGGCGAATCTCCTCTCGAGCGAAACATAAAAGAGGGCAGTACGTGGGCCAAAGACAACGTGCAAATACGATCGCTCACTGGGGTCACATCCAACACATGTTTCGCGTTTTCTTTCTGAACCATAGACCCCCCACCTGCTGAGAATCGCGCTGCCTCCCCTGTGTTGAACCCCCCTGAAAAGTATCGGTGGCATTTGTGCTCCTGCTCTTTCGAGTTTGGGTTTGTGGGTTCCTGCAAGCCGACAGTCCCTATAGCGTTACTACGCATCCAAGCTTCGATTTCGTCTGCCCGCAAGTTCCATGCATTTGGTATTGAGTGATGAAATTCGAAGTGTGTGTGTGTCCGTATGTCACTGGCTCCGCCAGTCGTATTGGTGTGTTGGGTTCCTGGGCCTGGGCCCCAGTGTCGTATCCTTTTCAATACTTGTTTCGCTAGCCTGCGTCTCCTGCGTGCCGCTCGACGTTTTGCCGTGCGTGTTCGTTTCCGTCTGTCCTGAACGTCGACGCTACGGATTCAACCATTTGTATTGCGAGTGGGCACAGGCGTGTGGCTGGTCGGTCTCCGCTGGGGGTGCCCCCGCGGCTGACCCGTCGCGCCTCTGACGGCGCTACTACTGTCAGGGCTGTGCGTGCGTGGCGCGCTTGTGCAAACAAAGCAAAGTACGTGCCAACGGGCCACCTCTGGTGAACCCGCCAGCAGAGACGACCAGGCGCGCGAGCTTCTGCTCTGCCCAATCTCCCCACCGGAAGGTGTCGGCCTTCTGCCCGGTGAAAGGTGTATGTCTATATATATATATATATATATATATATATATGTGTATATATATATATATATACACAACCATACAACCGAATAAACCCCAATCAGGGCTATAGTGCTAGGGGGCTATATACGGGCTATAGGACTATTGAGCTATAGGAATATAGAGCTATAGGGCTATAGAGCTGCAAGGCTATAGGGCTTTAGGGCTAGTGGTCTATCGGGCTATAGGGCACGCCCGGGCACGCCCGGGCACCTGGGCACCCAGGCACACCCGGGCACACCCGGGTACCCCCGGGCACCCGGGCGCGCGGCAAAAATCAGCGGCAAACCTAACCTAATCAGATGTATCCGCTAGGACCCCTACAGAGGAAAGCTCTGATTGGGGAATATATACAGAATATACATACACACATGCGAATGAGGTCGCGTTCTGTGGTGTCGCTTGGAAGGGAGAGGGGGGTTGGAAATGGACCCCCCACCCTTGGATGGAGCTCCCCCCCCTCCAGTGACGGAGGGTGGGGGGGGGTTCGACCCCCCCCTCCCTTCTCCTCGGGCCGGCGCCTGCGTCGGCGGCGGCTGGCGGCGGCGGCGGGGACGACGATATCCTGTTCTGGAACGGCGCTGGCGCCTGCGGCGGCGGGGGGCGGCGGCGGGGAGTGTCGATGAGGACGACGGTGGTGGTGGTGGTGGGTTGTGATGGTGGTTGTGGTGGTTGTGGTGGTGTGGTGGTTTGTTGTTGTGGTGGTGGTGGTGGGTCGTGATGGTGGTTTGGTGGTGGTTTGGTGGTGGTTTGGTGGTGGTGCGGTGGTGGTGGTGTTGGTGGTGGGTTGTGGTGGTGGTGGTTTGGTGGTGGTGTGGTGGTGGTTTGTGGTGGTGGTGGTGGGTTGTGGTGGTGGCGGCGGTTTGTGGAGGTGGTAATGGTGGTGGTGGTCGCGGTGGTGGTGGTGGCGGTGGTGGTGTGGTGGTTTGTGGTGGTGGCGGTGGTGGTGGTGGGTTGTGCTGCTGGTAGTGGTGGTGGTTGTGGCGGTGGTGGTGGTGGTGCGGTAGATTGTGGTGGTGATGGTGATAGTGGTGGTGGGTTTTTGTGGTGGTCGTGGTGATCGTGAGTTGTGGTGGTGGAAGTGGGTTGTGGTGGTGGTGGTGGTGGTAGCTGTGGTGGTGGTTGTGTGGTGGGTTGGTGGTGGGTTGAGGCGGTGGTGGTGGTGGTGGTAGTGGTGGTAATCGTCGCTGCGTTCTCGCCGTCGCCGGCGCCAAGGGGTGGGTGGGGGGTTTGAACCCCACCCCTCCCTGGCTGCCTCTGGTCATCGTCGCTGCGTCCCCGCCGTCGGCGCTGCTGGCGGCCGCCAGCGCC
The DNA here is from genome assembly GCA_963575745.1 of Prorocentrum cordatum. Classification (NCBI taxonomy): domain Eukaryota; class Dinophyceae; order Prorocentrales; family Prorocentraceae; genus Prorocentrum; species Prorocentrum cordatum. The sequence continues at coordinate 265,804 of CAUYUJ010018638.1, forward strand.
GGCGCCGGCTCCAGCGGCGACGGGGGGGGGTTGAACACCCCCCCCTTTGGGAAGAGGGAGGGGGGGGTTCGGGAGGGGGGGTCTGGGGGGGGAGTGGAGTCCCCCTGGTTTTGATCGACGGTGCCGAGTGTTGGGGGGGGGCCCACCCCCCCAGTTCGAAACGCGCCGCCGAATGTTCCCAAGGCAAGCGCCCGTGAAACGCGCTCTCTCATAGATGCGTACATACATACATACATACATACATACCTACCTACTTACCTACATACATGCATGCATACATACATATATACATATATACAGACAGACATATTGACAGACAGACAGACAGATAGACTGGCAGGCAGACGGACAGACAGACATACATGCATGCACACATTACATACATACATTTGTGATGCACATACATACATACATACATATATACATACATACATACATACATACATACATACATACATACATACATACATACATAACTACCTACATAATTATATGTATGCCCCACTTTCTGCTCCTCCCCCTCCTCCTTCGGCTTTCCCGCGCCTCCTCCATCGCGGGTGCGCCAGAGCAAGCGGCGTCCTCGGGCAGCCACTCCAGCTCATGGGGGTCCAGAGGCCCCAGCTGACGCGGGCACGCGCGCGTCGTTTGCGCCGTCCCTCCCTTCCTCGTCCTCCGCCCATCCCTCCAGAGCTCTCTTCGTGGCGGCTCGAGGTGAAGAGACGACGAAAGGAAGTCCGAATTCATCTGCCCCTCCATCGGTTCCACGCAAGAGGGGCCCTGGGCAAGAGGTGCCTCGAGCGCGCGGCCAGGGGGGGGCCTTAGGGGACAACGCCCGGCGCGCAAGCCGCTGCTATCGCGTCGCATTCAGCGATCGGGGGGCCCCCCACTGTAAGACGAAGCCAGGACGAAGATAACATCGGGTGAGGATACATCGAGAATCTCTAAGATCCGACGGCGCTGGAGGATGTGTCGGGCGCCGTGGCCTTCTCGGAGCGTTCCGAAACGCTCTGAGAGCGTTGCGTCACGCTCCGTAGCGGATTTGCCCTGGTCATAGCTCCGTCCGACACTGGGCCCGCACCAACGAGCCACTCCAGCGAAAGGTTACTCTTACGTGTAGTCGACACCTCCCACAGGACGGCCCCCGGGCGGGTCAGGCACGGGGCCTGCTCACGGACGCTGCGAATGAGCTGGTGCAGCCGCTCGTAGTCGGGTCTCTCCTGGCCGGCCCGGGCGCAGAATGGGAGGGCGGCAAGAGGAGAGGAAGCGGGACCAGGAGGGAGGACGATACGTTTTTGCTCCCGTTGCACAACTATTGCTTTGACTCGGCCCATTCCTAACTCATGCGTTTCACGAAGTGCCGCATTTGCTCCACCGAACATGTGCATTCACGTGAATGCCTCGAGGAGAGCAGAGACGTCGGTCACTCGCGTCTCGACAGTCGGCTCCCTCCGATATGCAGAGGGCCGACACACACACAAACACACACACACACACACGCACACACACACACATACACACACACACACTTAGGGAAGCGAACGGCAGTGGTGAGCGGGAGGGGGGAGCCCACGCTCCAACGCGAGCACTGGGTGCACCTGCGAGGGTTGCACTCCACGCGCCGCGCGGGCAGAGTGGGGAGTGGAAAGCGGAAGAGCGAGCGGAGATGGACCCACAGCGACGCGACAGCGGGGCATAGACAGGAGAGGAAGAAAGGAGGTGGGGAGGGGAGAAGGAGAAGACGAAGAACGGCGAGGCGCTGAACAAGCCGCCTCAAGCGCGCTGCAACCGTCTCTGGTCGACCTTCGCGATAAATGCGGTGACCGATTGACCAGGTCTAGCGCAGATGCCCGAGCACATGCGAACACTGTTGGAAGCTCGAGATCGGTTTGGCACGAGAGGGATGGATAGCGCAGAACGCGGCAAACGTGCCCAGTCCTGCTCCGATCCGCGTAGATCCCTGGCCTCTTCCTCCACCTCCTCCTGCCCCTCCTTTTTCAAGAAGCGGCCAAAAGGCAAGACATGGGGGAATAACGGCAGGGCGGAACGGGAGAGGGGAGGGGGTTCGAAGAAAAAGAGGGGGAGGGGGAGGGGAAGGAGAGGGAGAGCGAGGGGGTGAGAAAAAGAGGGGGTGAGAGAAAGAGGGAGTGAGAAAAAGATGGGGCGAGAAAACGATGGGTGAGAAAGAGGAGAGGGAAGGAAAGAGGGGGGAGGAAAAGAGGGGGCCCTGGGGCAGAAGAGGCATAATCAGGGCAGGATGGGCACGGGACGGGGGATGAGGCCGGGACGCGCGACGAGAGAGGACTTGGGAGGGGCAAAGGTCAAATACAGGCGACGGGAAAGACACGGGGCCGACGAGCCCCGGGAAGGAGGGGGGACAACAGGGGGGCTGGATTCCAGTCAGAGAGGCGCCAGCAAGCTGCCCGCCAGCGCTCCGACTGGGGGGACGAGCTACGGCGCAGCCCTTCGGGCCCGCCTCTCAGGCTCCCAACTTAACAAGAACTCCCCAGTCTGCGGCGGCGTCTACCCGCGAAGAGAGTGTCGAGGGCGTCCCCAGGATCCTTCTCCCGTCCATGCCTGCAGCGAGCTTCCAACAGAGGCCCCAGCCTCTGAGAACAGTGGGCCCCACAGCTCCAACAGGAGCATCTGCAGACGGCCCTTTATAAGCCCCAGCCTGTGACCCGGCGCGGCACGGCCATCGCCACCCTGCTCCGTCGTCCTCCGGGTCGGGCGCAAGGGGGGGATAGCAAGGGGTGGGTTTGAGAATCAGCTCACGCAGCTGATTTTCCCGGCGCCTCCCGGCGCCCGGAGGCGGCTATGTATCGAGGAATGGGCACCTCCGTGGGGCCGAAACCAGCCGCATGCAGCAAATGTTGTACCCCCCCCCTTTTCGTCAGGCCCGATCCTCGCCTCCTGCGAGGCATGCGCACGGGACCCCGGGCCCCCGGGCTCCGCACGGGAGAGGCTCCCACTTCAGGAGAAGATCCTCCTCCTGATCATCCTCCTCGCCCTCCACTGATGGAGGGAGAGGAGGACGAGGAGGAAGAGGAGGAAGGAGGAGGAGGAGGATGAGGAGGATTCAGGAGAAGATCCTCCACTGATGGAGGGACGGCGGCGCCTCCCACTTCAGGGCGCGGGAGTACTCCAGGTACCTCGCGAACTCTTGCGGGTGGCCCTTGCAGAGGTCGGCCACCGGGGTGGTCTGCTGCGAGCGGGTGCGCAGGCGCGGCGGGAGGCAGGGCGCGGCCACGGACCGCATCGACCACGGACACCCAAGAGCCCAATCTGGAGACCCCAGGGCGCCCACTGATTCTTGGCGTGGGAGCGCCACGCTCTCCATCGCAAAACCATCGAAACCCAAGAAACCCAGAGCACCCTGGAGGCGAGCAGGGTGCTTCTTGGCATGGGCTCCCGCTGTAGCTACAGGATCGGCTCGATCGCGTCGAGCTGGGCCCTGAGGGCGGGGGGCGCGGCACCGCGCCGGCGGAGAGGGCGAGAGGCAGGGGCAGCACCGGCGCGCGAGCCCGAGGATGGGAGCGGCGGGATCGGCCGGGGGCCTAGACCGGCGGGAGACGCAGCCAGGGAGGCACAGGAGCTGTACTGTGGGAGGGCGCGGAGGGGGAGAGGTGCCAGGGAGGCAAAAAAGGGGAAACACTGAGCATTCAGGCCATTGGTGGTCAACCGAACAAGGACCCCTGCTGCTTTGGGAGGGGACCCAAGCTAGGAGGGTCAAACACGGCAGGGACAGGGGGGCCTTTTCTGCAGATGTGCCAAACCAAACCGCCCAGAGCGATTACCCACAGTGCAAAGATGGGGACCTCAGTGAGGTCACGTCCTCACTGGAAGGTCTCTCCTGTCCTCGCTGAGTTTGCCTCGAGCGATCCCGACCGGAGAGCGCGGAGAGGGACCCCCGAGGGCCCGGCGGTCGCGCCTCACGCAAGCGTCACTCGTCGAAGGCACGAGGCGAGACCTCCAGGGAGCACCAGCAGGCTCTGGGCCCGGCGGCCGGGGCGGGGGCTCTCTCTCTCTCTCTCTCTCTCTCTCTCTGCAAGACCACAGTGGGAGCCCGACCACAAGAAGGCGTGCACAGGAAGCCCAGTCTGGAGACCCCAGGGCGCCCACTGAGTGTTGGCGTGGGAACGCCACGCTCTCCATCGCAAGACCATCGAAACCCAAGAAACCCAGAGCACCCTGGAGGCAAGCAGGGTGCTTCTTGGCCTGGGCTTCCGCTGTACGAGGAAGGGGGGGGGGCTTTCTCTTGATATCTAACAGCCCCAACCTGTCGGGAGGGGGGAGGGAACGGTAATGGACCACGAATGCGAAGAAGACCGTCGGCCGTGCAACAACTGCACCCCTCTAACGAGAAAACAAAGGCTGCATCGCTGGCGAAGCCCCACGACTCAGGCAAACCACTGTCAGACTGTCTTCCGTATCCAAGCCGACGCAACCTAGGCGCTCGCATGAAGCTGGACACTCCCATGCCTGCCTTCACTTCTCCGATCTTCCGGTACTTCTCCTCGTCGGTCTTGGCCTTTAAGCCTGACAGCGCGGCGTCGGTCGCCCGTGCCTCCCAAATCACAATCGACGAGCAGCTCGAATAGCAATGGCCACGCGCCCAAGCCTCCATCAGCCTGAGCGAGGCCCTTGCTGCACCAGAGACTCGTTTTGGGGCCAGATCCCGTTGAAACTGTGATCCGCCGCACTGGCCCGACGGGCAAAAGCTGGAGGCCTGGAAATGGGCACCAACCCCAAGACAGGGGGTTGCCTCCACAGGGGAACGATGATCCTAGATTTCGGTGTTGGTGGTAATATCTCGGTCACCCTGGAAGCCAGAGTATATTACCACCATCGCCAAGAGCGGGATCTTCTGCCCTCGGTCGGGGCACACCGCCGAAATTGGTGTTGGTGTCAACCTCTAGGCCTGCGAAAGAGTTAGATGCTCATTCTGGGGACCTTCCTGCAGCCACTCGCTCCACTCGTGCGCCGAAGCTGCGTCGAACCTGAGTCGAACATGAGTCGAACCTGAGTCGAATCTGAGTCGAACCCGAGTCGAACCTGAGTCGAACTTGAGTCGAACCTGAGTCGAACAGATCCATTAGGTGGCCCCCAGGAAGGTCCCCGAAACAAGCATCGAAAAAGAGGCCCCAGGTGCAGCCAGCAGGCCCCCAAGAAGCCCCCCCGGAGGCCCAATGACAGGCACTTCCGAGAGAGGGCCCCGAGCGCACAGGCCTGCCGAGAGCTCCTCGCCCGCCCCCGCCCTCGCCCCGCCTTCCTTTGCCCCCCTCCTTCCCCGCCTCCCCCCCTTCGTGCCTCCCTCCTTCTCCCCCCCTTCCTCTCCTCCCTCCTTCCCCTTCTCCCCTCCTCCTCCCTCCTTCCCCTCTCCCTCCCTCCACAATGACTCAATATGAGTACTACTCTCCTCCTTCCCCTGATGACGGGTTGGGAATGTTCGCACCCCCGCCCCGCGTACTGTTTTTTCACATAGGATTCCCCGGAGTTGGGTTTTCGCCTGCATTTGTTTTTCAAAATGCTGCTCTCGCTGAGGCGCCGGCCTCATTTTCGGGCCCCGCTCGTTTCGAATCGTGCTCCCGCTGCAGCGTTGGCCTCACTTCCGTGCTTCCGCTCGTTCCGAATCGTGCTCCCGCTGCAGCGCTGGCGTCATTTCCGGAGCCATGCCACGGCATGCAATGCAATGCCAGGTTGCGTTCCGCTGCGCGATGCCATGCCTTCAGCTGAAGCTGTGATATGCAATGCTTAAGAGCCACGTCGTGCTATGCCATGCTACGCTTTGATCTTCAACGCCATGCTATGCAATGTTATGTTCGGGGCCGCTGTGCGATGTCATGCTTTGCGTTGCAAAGCTTTGTGATGCAATTCTTAACTACGCCACGCCACGCCATGCTGCGACATACTACGCTTTGCGGTGCTCTTCTACGCCATGCCATGCCGTGCTCTACAATGCATCGCGTACCATTTCGGGATCATTGCCCTGCTCGACATCCGACTGTGCGAGTAGAGAGGGGATCTACGCCACGGTAAGGGATGGGAGGGAGGGGTAGGATGTCAGATATGACGCGAGCGCACCTAGCTTGCCCTCCTCCTCCCCCTCCTCCTCCTCCTCCTCCTCCTCCTCCTCCTCCTCCTCCCCTTCCTCACTTGCTCCTCCTCCTCCTCCTCCTCCTCCTCCTCCTCCTCCTTCTCCCTCTCCCCCTTCTCCCCTTGCCTCCCTTCCTTCCGCCTCGCCAACTTTTGCTGCCTCGGAGGGTGGGCGGCGGCGGCGGCGCTGGTCCGTGACTCTCGGACTGCCGCAGCGTGGCCGTCCCCCCCTCCGAGCGCCCCGCGAGCGCACCGCTCGAGTCCTTTGCTGGAAGCCCCCCCCTCCGCCCTTGCGCTGCTCCTCTCGGGGAAGCGCAGGGACCCGCCACCGATGCCTCCCGGCGCGCTGCGGCGTGGCGGAGCGCCAGGTGCTGCCTGGTAGGCGCTCCTGTTGAGTCTCCGACGGCCGCCCCCTCGCCTCCTCCTCCTCCTCCTCCTCCTCCTCCTCCTCCTCCTCCTCCTCCGCCTCCTCCTCCTCCTCGTCCTCGTCCTCGTCCTTCTCCTCCTCCCCCTCGTCCTCCTCGTCCCTCCCTCCCTCCCTCCCTCCTTCCCTCCCCCACTCCCTCCTCCCTCCTCCTCCGGACTCCGCTGCGTGCACTTCCCCTCCTGCTTTGAGGGCTCCTGGCCGCCCCGACGCCTCCCGGGTGCTCTCCAGGGGGCCCAAGGAATATGCCCACAGGCCACTGGGGCCGCCAAGATGGCGTGAGATGGTCTCCAGAGCGGTCCGCCAGCTCCCATCCTTAACTGAAGGACGCCCAAATAGGCTTCCAAGACACCAGCCGAGGCGCTTACCAGGGAACCCCGAAAGGCCAACACTCACTGATTTACCTCAAGGGTGTTCAGTGCTCTCCGCGCTCCAAGCTCTTCGGTCGAACATCGCTCCACCTGAGGCCTTCGAACGCCCAAGGCAGCCCCAGGAGAGAAACATGACCTCAAGCTGGCCCAAGAGGACCTCTGGAGGGACCCGAGACGATATAAGAAGGCCCCAAGTCTGTCTCAAGAGACCCCTCAGGCGGCCCAGAGATCCCCACGACGGCTCACTGGCGCCCCAAAACGGTTCGGCCGCGAAGCGGCTAAGGAGGGCCCAAACATAGTCCAAGACGACCTCACAGAGCCCAAGAAGACTGGCCCACATCGGGGGCTCGCAAGGGCCCGGAAATCTGCGACGGGGCCAAATGCCAAACAAAACAAGACACCCAAAAAACTCAATGGAAACAACACAAAACGCTTACACCACCAAACACAAGAAAACAACACATCCTCGACCATCACTCAGACTCTTTTGCCTGGCTGCCTTTTCACAGCAGCGCTGGCGCCAACCCTCAATCGCGCTTTTTTGCATCGTTTCCTCGCCTCCCCCAGAGGCATCAGCACTCGCCGCCGTCGAGGCAAAAAACTGCTGTCTGGGGCGAAATGCATTGCTGTACTGATCCAGACTCCCGACCACAGGAGCCCCAAGCAGCCCCAAGACGGCACAGATCTGCCACGATGCCCCCTGCCACGGTGAGGCGTGCTAGAATGCCAAGTGCTGTTTCTGTAATCTTTCCAGGGGGCCGCACACTCTCGGGAAGCGCCCAGGGGCGCGCATCCTACTCTCCCCGAGGCCACAGCCCGTCGCAAAATACGACATACTAGCGCTCCCGAAGCCCAGATGCCTACAAGACGGCCTAATATCGCTCCAAGACGGGCCACTTTGGACTCAAGACAGCCCAAGGTGGCTTGAAGACGGTCCTCGAGGCCTTCGGGGCGTCCCAAGAAAGCCCCAAGAAACTCCCCACGATGGTCTCGAGAGGCAACCATGATTGCTTTTCCGTTGGTGTTTCGTTGTGTGAGGCCACCAGGACTGCCCCGAGAGGCCCAAGAGGCCCAAGAGGGTCCGAGAGGGCTCCAAGAGGCGCCCAGGAATGCACAATAGGGTTCCAAGACGGCCCCAAGAAGAGCCTCAGGAGGCCCCAGGAGAGTCAAAAGAGACCCCCGAGAGGGCCCCGAGAAGCAAACATCATTGAGTTACCGTCGTTTATTTTGTTCTTTTTCGGGTTCTCGGCCTTTCGAGCTTCCGACGCTCCAAGACGGCCCAGGAGGCTCCCAGGACTCCCCCAAGACGGTTCAAGAGGCCCCTAAGTGAGCTCCAAGACGGCCTAAGAGGCGCCCAGGATTGCCCAGGAGGGCCCCAAGACGGCCCAAGAAGGGCCCAAGAGTTGGACAACCAAGCATTCGAGCCTTGTGCCCCTCGAGGCCTCCAGCAAGCTCCCTTACCTTCTCGAAAAACTGCCGCCCAGAATGCTACGCTCGCACCGGGGCGGCATTGCCGGATGCAGCTGGACAGTTCCAATGAGAGAGCCCCAAGAAGTGGAAACGAGAGATGCTGCATTGGGCGCGATTCTGTATTTTCAGCGATCATGGGCATTATAGGGGGGGAGGGGCCAGGAGAGGATATAATGAAACGCCTCCCCCCCGCCGTGCGCACGGCGGCAGTGCCCAGAGCGCACTGGGGGGAGGAGGGGCGTTACATTATAGGAGAAGGGGGGAGGGGGGGCTGGGGGCTATAATGCATATTATGCCCCAAGCCCCCAAGCAATAAAGAAATACGCTCCATGCGACGGCCTGCTGGGCGATGCTCGAAAGGTCGCTACACAAAAGACTTCGCTGGCACGTTGGCGGATCTGCCGCAAGCACCTGGGAACCGCCGAGACCGCTACTCCCTAAACATGCCTCCCAGAAAGCGTCGTGATGAGAATTTCGAAGCGAACCCGGACATGGCGACGAGGACTTCCGGAAGGTCCCCCAGAAGCGAAGCAACGAGGGAACAGTAGCGATACTGGGACAGCAATTGCTATTTAAGCCAGACTTGCGCCGAACCAAGCGGGTTCAAGCCGGATTCAAGCGGGATTGTGCCAGCGCCGATGCCGAGTCCAACCTCCCAGGAGTTCCACCCCGACTCCCCTCTCACTGCCCCCCCCGCCCTCCTTCTGGAGGGGATGGTGCCCCTCCTCGGGCGGGTGGCAGTGGGGGGGGCCTCCACGGGGGGGCAGAGAAAGAGGCGCTCCAGAGGGCCCCTTCAGGGCCCCTCTCTTCGACCCCCGGCTAGGCCACCCACCACACCCACCCGTCCCCTCCCCTCCCCCCCCCGCGCGCTGCACCCGACCACGGGAGCTTGCCGCGCAGGAGGTAGAAAAACACGTGGCCGATCGCCTCGCGGCAAGGCGCGAGAGCACGAGAAGCCGAGGTCCCAGGTGGCCGCTGCTCGCTCGTGCGCTGCTCGCCCTTGGCCAGGGGAGGAACGAGACGAAGCCCGGACGAGGACCAATTCGGTCGGGGCCTGCCGAAGGTGCCCCCAGCTTTTCGCTCAATGTTGGAGCTCCTGGGGTCCTCTGGGCCTCGTGAGGGGGTTCTCTGGAGGCCGTGGGGGCCTCCTTGGAAATCCTGGGGGCGCCTCGGGCCTGAGGCACTTCCAGCAACTCCGAGAGCGCCCCGGGATGCTCTGGAGCGGAGTTATCCTTGTCCCCGCCCCGCCCGTAAGAGGCAAGAGCAGCAACAGAAACATAACGAGTAAGGCGCTCCCAAGCTGGATCGACCCAGATGGCGCCGAATCCAGCCGGATTGGACGGGATTCGGCGGCATTGCCTGTGAGTATGCCGGATGAGGCTGGCCTTCGACCACGGCTGTGCAAGCGCCGATGCTGAATGTAGCATCCCAGGAGTTGCATCCCGCGGGACAGGAAAGAAGGAGGATAGAAGAGGAAAGCTGTATATCACTCGTACCTGGTGTATATATATATATATATATATGTATGTGTGTATGTGTATGTGTATACATATATATATATATACAAACTCTCGAATCCGCGCGGACTTCTTGGATCGGCGCTGGACCTCCTTCCCTGGGGCGCGGAGCGCGCCAAAGGCGGCACAGGAGGCGCTGCCAAGCTAGGGGCCAGCGCAGATCCAAGAAATCCGCTAACATCTTCCGAAACGATTCTGCGCCGCCATCATATGTCCATGTCCACTGCCGCGGAATCGTATTCTGGGCATTCGGCGGACGGTGGAGATGGGTATCTGCCCGCCCATACGAGCGAGCAGAGATCCACATCCACCACTTCTCAAATCTCAGCGCACGACTTCGAAGCGGTGGATGTGGGCATATTCAGGCGGTGGATTTTCCTTCTTCGAAATGAGCAGCAGGATCGGGAACAAGGGCAGGACCAACGCTGCCCTCGGCCCCACCGTCGCAGTTCTATTGTCTTAGTCCGCTGCCTCTGGGGATCCAGCCCGTGGGCTGGGATTGGTTAGCTGCGAGGTGCTGGAATGACGGTACGCGTGGACCATGCATACCCACGTGCCGCAAACTGGGAGGTGATCTGCGAAGGCGCGAGAAAAAGAATGAGGGCTGCGGCTGCAATTTGTCTGTTGTTGCTTGCTGTTGTCGTCCTCGCCCGCGACCCGCCCACGACCCACCCACGACCCAACGGTGACCCAACCGCGACCCACCCACCCACCCGCCCGAATTTGGCGCCTGCGGCGAGCTATTTGCGCAATGTGTAAAACTCGGCGCCTGCGGCGGGCTTCGGCGGCTGGCTGCCTCAGAGCCTCGCAAAACTGCCTACGACACTGCCACCCCCTCCCACCTTCGGGAGTTTTTTATATTATGCTGTTTCTGCTCGTCAGCATAGCTCTTCCTCATAGTCCCACGCCCCCTCCTCGTCGCCTGCCTGTCTCTGTCGCTTTCTGTCTCTGTCGCTGTCTCTCTCCTCCTTCTCCTCCTCCCCCTCCTCCTCAGTCTCCTCCCGATAGTCCTCCTCCTGCTGACTGCCCACGCTCCTGCACCCGCAAGAGGGCTGTGGTGGACGCCATCCTTACAGAGATCGAATCCTGTAGGCTACACTGTAGGGCCAGCGGCGGCATCAAGGATTACTTTGTGGCCGAATTCGAATGAACATCCCTGCTCGGCCCTCTCTTTTTCGAGAGGCCTTCCAGATGGAGTCTGAGTAGATGGGGTCGAAGAATCGCACCGCATCGCCAATCCATCGCCGACGCATCGGCGACGCATCGGAGATGCATCGGCGACATCGGCGTGGGCAACATCTGGCGCCACATCGTGCCGCATCGTCGATGCGGAGCGATCCTCCGACCCCACACGGTCGAGCCTACGGCAAACTAAGATCTTTTAAGAACATAAGACCCTCCGCAGGCCCAAACTGCTGAAAATTCGAGGGTGCCCTCCCCCAGGATGCACAAGTACATCCAACAACCACGAAGTACAAGAGGGCATTCTCCCCGAACCGACCTCGATCTTATAAGTTACCGACTCTACTCCGACCCATCATAGGAGGCCCAATTCTTCCCTCAGGGCACCTATTGGGCGAAGCCGAGCGACGCAACGACAACAACAAAAAAACGCGCGCGCTCCCGGGCCCAAGTGCGATGCTGGGCACCGCCCGCCCGCGCGCGCGGCCGCCGTGGAAAAACAGCGCGCGGCCGCCGACTCAGCCGCCGCCGCTGAGCGACTGCAGGCACTCGTCCACCTCGGGCCACCGCTCCCTCAGCGCCGCGTCGGCGGCCAGCGCCTCCAGCCCCCTCTCGATGGTCTTGGCGACCACCGGGCAGGGCTCCTGGGCGAAGAAGCGCTCCACGTCGGCCGCCTCCGCGCCGGACATGGCCGAAGCGACGATCGCCTTCATCTTGAACTGGGACCTGCCCCATGCGGCGAAGACGGCGCCCCAGTGCTGCACGAGCATGTCCCATGCGAGCCCGCGGTGGTGGCGGTTGCGGGCGAGCCCCGCGAACATGGTGGCCCACTCCATCTGCGGCAGCGCGCCGGACACCGCGCCGGCCACCCAATCCTGGGGAGGCACGGACCCCCCCGCACCAGGCCTGAACGAAAACAAGAGGTGGTGGCTGCGACACCTCCAGCGCCACTGCGTGGCCGCAAGGCTGCAGAGTCGTTTTGCTGGCAGTCGTCGCAGTCGTGCCCAGTCGGAGCAGGGCGAATTGAGACAACGGCAGCTCAAAAGTGGGCCCCAGACCTCTCCCAGGGTCCAGCCGTACCGGTTTTCAAGGCTGCAGCGTCCAACCGTCGCGACGGGGGGGTCCCCCGAAGGCCCACCACCCGTGTCCGCTGTCTCAAACTGGCCCTCCTCGGACTGGTCGGGGCGGTGGTGGCGATCCTTCGCTGCCTGCCGAGGTCCTGCAGCACGGCCCGGTCGCTGTGGCCCATCAGGGCCACCAGCAGCTGGTCCCTCTCCTCCGTCCCCGTGGCCGCCGCGAGCCGCGCGCGCAGCGGCTCCCAGAGCTCCGGGGCAGAGGCCGCCCCGATCCGCAGCACCACGCCGCGGACGTCCGCCGGCGGCGCGGGCGCCGCCATCAGCACGCCCCGGACGCTGGCCAGGTAGGCGCTCGTCTGCCTGCCCGCCTCGGCCGCCACGGCCTCGTCCTGGCAGGCGCCCAGGACGCTGAGCAGGGAGGGCCGCAGCACCCTGTCGTCCTCGGCCTCGCCCTCCACGGGCGCCCAGCCCAGGCGCTCCTTCAGCGGGCCCAGCAGCCCCGCGAAGAAGCCGCGCAGCGCCGGGGCCGTGCCCGCGAAGGCGTCCAGCAGCCGCTGGGCGACGCCCAGCAGCGTGCCCAGGACGAGCGCGTCGCTCTCCGCGGAGAGCTGCCGCCGCAGCATGCCGAGCAGGGGCCCGACGGCGAGGCGGCCCGACCGCAGCAGCGCGAAGCCGTCGCTGGCGAGCCCCACTCGGTCGAGCGGCGCCATGGAGACGTCCCGCGGGTCCGTGGCCGCGGCCGCCAAAGCGTCCAGCAGCTCTGGAGCGTAGCGCACCCGGTACGGCGACCGACCGCCCGCGTTCAGCTTCACCCACGCGCCCCGGCGGGGGAGGGTGCCCTGCGCACTGGTGAGCACCGACGAGCCCTCTTCGGCTGTTCCATCCGCGTGCAGCGGGCCCAAGGGCACGTGCCAGAGCTGACCAGCTCTGCCCGCGGCCTCGCCGTCCAGCCCGAAGCGACACTGGGAGACGGTCCAGGAGTCCCCCGCCGCGTCGAGGCCGACCTCGACCAAGGGAAACCCCTCCTGCCTCGTCCAGGACGCCATCATCGCCGAGATGGGCTGCCCGGAGGCCCGGCCCAGCTCGTCCCAGAGTTCGGCAGTGCAGGAGTTGCCGAAGCTGTGCTTCTGCAGCCACGCGCTCAGGCCCGCGCAGAACGCCTCCTTGCCCAGCAAGTGGAACAGCATGTTGACCATGGCAGAGCCCTTGTCGTAGCTCAGGGCGTCGAAGATCTCCTGTACCTCGCTGGGATGGTTCACCCGCACCTCTATGGCGTGCGTGCCCCGGTACTGATCCGTCTCCAGAGCGCCGCCCGAGCCGTGCCCCCCGCCGCCGTAGAGCAGCTCCGCGGCCCACCGGTCCCAGACCCGCCACTGCGGGAACAGTGCGTCCAGCGGCAGGAAGCTCACCCAGGAGGCGAAGCCCTCCTTCAGCCACAAGTCCTCCCACCAGCACGGCGTCACGAGGTCCCCGAACCACATGTGGGACACCTCGTGGGCCACCAGCGTGGCGACACCGCGCCGCTTCTGCAGCGAGGCGTCGTCGTCGATGAGCGCGCGGTTCGTCAGCGAAATGAGGCCCCAGTTCTCCATGCCCCCAATCGGGAAGCTTGGGGGCACCACCAGGTCCAGCTTGGGCAGCGGGAACTTCACCTTGAAGAAATCCTCGAAGAAGCCAAGCGAGAAGGCTGCAACCTCGAGCGCAAAACGCCCGCGCTCTGCGCTGCCTGGAGGAGCGTACAGCGCCATGGTGAAGGCCTCCGACATGCGGCTGGAGCAGATGGGGTCGCAGGACCGCGCCGTATCGCCGATGCATCGGCGACGGCGGGATAGAGAAGAGAACGGGATCCGAACCGCGCCGCATGGCCGATGCATCAGCGAGCGGCGCAGTCCTCCGACCCCATCCGGTCGGGACCCATCTGGGAGGCCTGGACATGGGCACGGGGGTCTCGGTGCCAGGCGGTGGCTCTATCTGGTCGAACGGGCCGATGGAAACGGCCAGCAGGTAGGTGGACATGCGCGGGGTCTCACCGAACTTGTGCTCGAGCAGCCCCTCGCCGCGCGCCTCACGGGACACCGCCGGCATGTTGGAGAGCGCGGTGAGGCCCTCGGGGGCGGCGATGGCCAGGCGAAAGCGCGCCTTGGCCCGCGGCTCGTCGACGCAGGGCAGGGCGTAGCGCGCGTAGACTGGCTCGAAGTGCGAGCTGACGCCCGCCGTGCCGTCGTCGAAGGGGCAGTGGTAGAGGCCCAGCAGCGGGCCGCTGACCCTCCTGGGGGAACAGAGAGGTTCACACAAACGAAACTTTCGGACCCCCGAACATCACATGTTTACGGCGCCGCTTGTTCCCCGACGTCCCGACGTACTCGCAGTGCAGCTCCAAGCGGCACGGCAGAGCCTCGGCGAAGCGGAAGGTCAGCGTCTCGTGGGCGTCGTCCGCCACCACCTCCGCCGCCTGCAGCTCCGCGCCGGCGTGCCCGGTGGCCCATGCCCGCTGCACGCGGAGAGCCTTGCCGTGAAGAACCAGCTCTCTGGTCGCCTCGCGTGGAAGCGTCAGCGCCACCGTCACCGAGCCTTCGAACTCGGCGTCGGCGCGAAGATCCCGAAAGGCGAGCCGCACGTCGTAGGAGTCCGGCACCGCATCCCCGAGAAGGTGGTGGTACTCTCCAGGCATCGCAACGTCGCGCCCCCTGCCGTGCCAAAACTGCAAACCCATGAGACAAGCAGTTGCGGAGGCGGCCCACGACAGGGCACGAGAGGGAGGAACGCCCCTCTAGAGGGCCAAAGCCCCGACTCCGCATCCTGTCAGCCCTCGCCTTCTCTCTATGTGTCAGGCTCTGCTTTCGAAGGGCAACACATCAACGCCATAATTTGACAAAAAGAAATGCTAGAAGCAACGATCGAATCGAATCATCCCAACGACGACGACGACGCCAAAGAGCAGGAATGGAACCCGATGCACACATCATCACCCAGGGCGCTGCTGCGTGACGAGCCCCCCCCCTCCCAGGGGGCTTTCCTCCTAACCCGCCGGCCCGCTTTTTGCGGCATGAGCGTGCGGAAGGGTCGTGCGGCTACGGCGCGAGCAAAAAGAATTGACTCCGCGCCGATCGTTCAACCGTGAATCGATCGCGGCCCCAATCGTTCCAGGTTAGATTCCGTCGGGTCCAATGCCGTCACCGCGTCCCTCGGTGCTTCCGCGTCACAGAAATCAACCTTGAACGCCTTCGCCAGCATCGCCGGTGTGCCAACGCGCATGAGCTTACCGCACAGCCTTGAACCGGCGCCACGACCACATCCTGACTCGCAGTGGATCGAGGGTGCGCTGGCCGCCCCCGCCCGGGCCCTATATGCGCGGCCAGGCGCGGATGGGTGTGCAGGGCTTGCGCGGGTCGTCTCGGCGTCTCGTGCGCCGCGCGCGGAAGGGGGGTCGAGGGGGGTGGAGGAAAGAGAGGAGGGCGGAGGAGTAGACCGGTTGTTACCCTTCTGGCTATCTACCAGACCGTTTTTTTATGACTCTGGCTACCTGCCAGACCACCCCAACCCAACCCGAAGACCCGAATTTCAGGTTGGGGGGGTACCTTCCATATGTGTTTGTTTCAAATTCCCCGACGCCCTCCCCACTGGGAATGGAGGGCAAATTGGGGCCTTCGGGCTGGGTTGGGGTGGTTTGGTGGGTGGTGATTTTCCGCGATAGCCAGAGTTATCCAATGGGGGGCCCCCCCTCGCCTTTTTGCAGTGGGCAGCCCCGCGTATGCCCGCGAGCACCAGTACCGCGTACCCCTTGTGACCTGCGCAACCGACAAAGAATCAACTTATTCTTAGGTCGGACATGTCCTCCTACAGACGGATTCAGGAGGAAAAAATACGATATCCGAAAACTATATAACAATACTTAAAAAGTCGTATAATCGTCCCTGGACTATATTGTAACTATTGTTGGAATATTCCTCCTGTAGAGGGACGTGCCCGATTTAAGTTTATCCTTGGGGGGGGGCGGGGGCAGGCGGGCCCAAGAACCTGGGCTCTCGCCGGACGATAAAACAGAGCCAGTCCCGAGGAAGCAAGGCAGATCGAGGGGAACGCTCGGGGAAACGTAAGGCTTGAGTTTGGAGGGACGCGGACTTGCCCGACCAGGCAACCAGACACAATAGTGGACCTCGTCTGAGATTGTGCGCGAACACCCGCTGCACACATCTCACGAAAACAGGACGCCATGATACACGCTGAGACCGTCAACAAGCGGCGGCAACTTCCGAGTTCCAGCAAACTCGAGCCTTAGATGTCTCCCCGAAATTCAAAAGGGACGGAAACGAAAAAGCGCCTCCAGGTCGTCTCGCCGGCTCTGCGTCTTGAGCTGGTGGGTGTTGATGGAGGCGTACCGGGCCGTTCCGACCTGGGGGACATCACGAGCGCAACCCCCTTGCCCCCCCCCCTCCTCTGACTCTCTCCTCACACATCCACCCCCCTCCCTCTCCCCCTGCCATACCCTCGCCACCATCCTCGTTCACCTCTCCTCTCCTCCTCTCCTGCCCATCCTCTCTCCTCCCCATCCCTCTCTCCTCCCCGTCCTCCCTCCACAGTCGGATTCCTATCCGCCTGCCTCCTGCCTCATGCCCTCTCCCATCCCCTGCACTCTTCGTCGGCTCCTCTCACCTCTCCCCTCCGCTCCCCTTTTCCGCTCATCTCGCCACCCACGCTCCCCCGTCAACTAAGAGGAGAGGCAGGGCCGACCAGCGACGCCTCACTTCGCACCTTCCCTCCCGGGGCACCCGCGGAGCAGTGGAGGAGGACAACGAAGCGTGGCATTTTCTTCGCACCGGGCGCTTACGCCCAATTTCGGGCCCCGTGACCATCACAGATCGATCCGACTCGACACATGCAACATTATGTGGTCCAGGGTTCCGGTCGTGATTTTTCGCGATGCTTGTATCCCTTTCTGTTCACAACGTCGAATCTCAAGGCTACTTGTTGGCGGCGGGCAGAGCGGGGGGAAGGCTTCTTAGACGGAGGCTGCTTCTTAGAAGGCGCAGCACCCTCCTTCCAAAAAGCCTTCCCCCTCCCCATGCCCCTCTCTGCGCGTTCCCGAACACTGCAGGAACCTCATTTGCAGGCCGTCTGGGTGCCGGTCCCCCCTCAGCAAAGCCCAAGGGCGATGCCCAGCAGAGTCCTCTGGCGCCAGGTGCCCGAGGGCGAGCAAGCGAGCGACCGCGCCCCCCGGGATCCACGGACCGATTTGGGACGCCGTCGGGCAGCCGGTGGCGAAGCGGGACATGGCCGACCCAGGACTTCGAGGACGGAGGAGGGGGAGAGGGAAAGGGGGTCCGGCCTGCGAGTGGACTTGGAGGGAAACAGGCGGGCGGGGACAGTCTGTCGTAACGTTCTCCTCCTCCACCCCCTCCTCCCCTCTTCTTCTCCTCCTCATCCTCCTCCTCCTCCTCCTCCTCCTCCTCCTCCTCCTCCTCCTCCTCCTCCTCCTCCCCCCTCCCCCCCGCAGTGGACGGCTCTGCATCTGAGCCCATGCGCCGTTGGCAGGCACCCTGGCCAGCACCCCAATCAAAAGGCGACGTCCGATACGACGGAGCCAGGACGAGGAGAACATCCAATGAGGAGAAATCGAGAATCTCAGAGATCCGGCAGTTCTGGAAGACGCATCGGGCGTCGCCGCCTTCTCAGAGCGTCCCGGAACGCCCTGAGAGAGCATCCAGAAACACACTCTGGAAACAGACTTATCCTCGTCCCAGCCCCGTCCGAGATTCTCCTGAATCGATGGGGGTCGGGGGCGGGGCTTGGATTCCGCCACGTGCTCGACGAACTCCCAGCCCCACCCCCGCCGCCCGTCGAGCTGCCTGCCTCGCTGCTCGGCGAGGGCAGGCCTCGGAGCTCGCCGCCGGCTCCTTGCACGACTCGGAGGAGCAAAGGGGCCGGTGAGCCCCCGAGGAGGAGAGGGTGCAGCTGGCGCGGGGGCGGGCGCACACCCTTTGGACGCCCGAAAGGGGTACGGAAAGAATGGGCACTATGCCCAACAACAAATGTTGTCCCAAGCCAACAGCGGCCGCTGTTGGGCAGGCGGCCTTCTGTCTCGAATGGACACAGGCCGCGGCGGCGCGGACAGCGAATCCGGTTCAAAATGAACAGGAATTGTTGTTGGGCATTGTACCCATTCTTTCAGTACCCATTTCGGGCGTCCAAACACCCAGGTGCACCTCACCGTCTCGTCCTCCCAAGATCGTGAGCTCCCGGGGCCAAACATGCAGCCGGCAGTGCTTCGAGGGTATAGGCGAGCGCGTTCCACTGCCCGCAGTCTCTGCTCGCAGGTGGCCTGGACCCGCCGCCAGGGATCTGCGAGAAACTATCGGGGGCGGCCAAGAGGGGGGTGTCCAAGAGGAGGGGGTGTAAATCATGGCCGGCGGCATGTGCGCGGCCCGGGGGGGGGGGGGGGCAGGGACGTAATGAAACACGAAGAGGCGCCATGAAATCTGGGGAGATATCATGGCCCCCGCCATGATATCCACCCCCGCCTAGTCATCACCCGCCTCTTTTCCGCCCCCGAAATTATATCGAAGCAGACATGTGTTTTTTCGGACGTTGGCGAGCAGGCACTCTGCGAGCAGTGGAACGCGCTCGGCGAGAGGGCACGATTCCTGAACACATTGCGAGGCGATCTCAAGCAAAACGGCTGCCGGACCGCCGCAGGACCGGGCGGTCTCGGACTCCCAGACCCTCCTGTGGGACTCTTCTGCAATTCACGTCTTACCGCGGCTAGAGACCTCTGCGAAACGTCGCTGGAGAAGAACCAAGTACGGAGGCAGGAAGCGCGAAGGTGAAGGATATCCCTGCTGTTCCTCCTCGTCCTCGTCCTCGTCCTCCTCCTCCCATCTTCTGCCCACTCTCTGTGGCCGACTACCCGTGGCTCAGCAACAGCAACAACAACAACCACATCAACAACAACGACATCAACACAACGGGAAATCCTTCTCTGGGACGCACATGGAGATACTAGTACTATGTGTCCTCCTTGGAGGCGTGCGTCCGACCTCAACACATGGCATAACCATCCTGCAGCATACAATTTTCCGTGCGGTGTGGACAGAAAGCGCCCGCCACGGAACATACACTGTTAGATTTCTCGGCGCGCGCGTCGCCTCCTTGGGGGCGACGCACGCGTAGTGTTGGTATGTTGCGGTGGCGCCGATTCGCTTGCAGCACGTCCACTCAGGGGTGGACAAGGTCCCCTTTGACACGACACCTCGGGGACCTACTGACCTGGGACAATCCAAACCCGAGTCAGTCGGGCCCTGCAGGATCCTCCAAGATCCTGCAAGATCCTGCGCCCACTGGGTCAGTGCAGCCATGGCTCCCAAGACTCATGACGTCATGATTCTTTCAATACGTCGACCCTCTGATGACCTGGACCCATTCCCCGGTACCAGTGTTTCGAAGCCATTTTTGACTGTCCCGAGGCCCGGAGATGGCCCCCAGAGATGCCGAAGATGCCGAACACCTTCCCGTTGTGAGTTGTTTTGACTGTTCGAAAGGATCTGGGTCTGAAGGATCCTGCGAGAGCCCGCGCTCTGACTGTGGCGGCGAGCGAGGGGGGTAAGTGAGAAGGGGAAGGCCTTCTCAGAAGCTTCGGAAGTCCCCCGGCCTTCTGACAAGTTGTCTAAACCTTCCCCGAAGACAGCACGAAGACTTCCCAGACGGCGCGAGGGCCTCTGAGGAGTCCCGCCGCCTTCTGAGGCCCGCTCGCCGCCGATGACTGAACCCCCGTTACATTCCGGTCGGCAGAAGCGGGTTGAAACATGAAGTAGGAAGGCGCTGGAAGTGGATTGGGCTTCCACCCGCCCCCTGAAGAGGGGCAAAGAAGGAAAGCCCTGAAGAGGGGCAAAGAAGCAAAGAAGGCACCGAAAGCAGATTAGGATCTGGGCCTCCAAAAACACCCACTCTCAACGACAGGCCTGCAGCACCGATCCCCGCCCCTCGAGCCCCGAGGGCCCTCTCGCAGACACGGCAACCCAGAAGGGGCCCACAGACACACGAATAAATACACACACGCAAATAACAGGAATCTCAATATTTTCCATATGTTCCATATTTTGCAATATAGACGATGAATTGTGCCTGTGTGTTTCCTTCCCTCCTGAGGGCCCCCGGGGCCGCGGCCTGCGGCCGCGCCCCGCGGCGGGCGCAGGCCTGCGCGCGTCGAGAGTCCACCAAAAAGGGGGCCTCCTCCTCCTCCTCCTCCTCCTCCTCCTCCTCCTCCTCCTCCCCCTCCCGCCCGTCGCCCTGGCCAGGCGGGGGGTCCCGATGGAATCCCCGGTCCTGACGAACCAACAACACTCGGGTCGGGCAAAAAGGGGGGGATAGCAAAGGGGGGGTTTGAGAATCAGCTCATGCAGCTGCTTTTCCTGGCGCCTCCCGGCGCCGGAGGCGACCCTGTATCGAGGAATGGGCCCCTCGGTGGGGCCGAAACCAGCTGCATGCAGCAGATTTCGTAACCCCCCCTTTCCCAATCCCCCCCTTTCGCCCGGCCCGAAACACACACCCGTACCCATAGGGGGATCGGAGAGGGCTGTGGGTGCGTGTTGTCGGACGGGGGTCCCCGCCCGAACGGGAGCGCTCCCCGGGGCCCGACGACCCGCACCCATGCCCGTAGCAAAGTCCTCCTCCCAACGACCTCCCTGTGGGTATGGGTGTGTGTGGTTCGCTCGTCAGATCCTGCGTCGCCACGGTGGCGGCGAGGCTGGCCAGGACCATCGCGCAGGCCTTCCCCGCGAAGGCCCTCCAGGACGAGCCCCGAGGGCCCCCCTTGGCCGGCGGCGGGCCCCCTCAAGATTCGGGAGCGGCCAAGAGGGGGGTGTCCAAGAGGGGGGGGTGCAAATCATGACCGGCGGCATGTGCGCGGCCGGGGGGGGGGGGGCCTGGGACGTAATGAAACAAGAAGAGGCGCCATGAGATCTGGGGAGATATCATGGGGGGCGGAAAGATACGGATACGTGTTGTCCCCGGACCTCTCTTGGGGTGCGTTCTGACCAGAATTTCGAGGCGAATCCAGCGGTGACAACGAGGATTCCCCAGGAGGACCAGGAAAGGCCGAACACGAAGGGGGACAACACGTATCCGTATCTTTTTCTCCCCCGAATGATATCCACCCCCCCCTAGTCCTCACCCCCCTCTTTGCCGCCCCCGACAAGATGGGGGGGTCGGACGGGGCCTGGAGGCCGATGCTTCCGCTCCGGCGCGCCGCTCCAGCACGCCCCTTCTCAACACCACAGTGGCAGCGCGCCGGCCATTCTTTGAGACATCCCCGATCTCGCGCATGCTGTTCCGGTCGTACTTCCAAGTCGGGCCTATCCCTCTACAGGGGGGATATTCAAAAACGGTAAAACAATAGTCTGGGGACTCGTTGTTGACTATGTTTGGGCATCGTTGGGGCATTTTTTAATCCCCGATCTTGCGCATGTTGTTCCAGTCGTACTTCCAAGTCGGGCCTATCCCTCTACAGGGGGGATATTCAAGAACGGTAAAACAATAGTCTGGGGACTAGTTGTTGACTATGTTTGGGCATCGTTGGGGCTTTTTTTAATCCCCGATCTTGCGCATGTTGTTCCAGTCGTACTTCCAAGTCGGGCCTATCCCTCTACAGGGGGGATATTCAAGAATGGTAAAAAAATAGTCTGGGGACTCGTTGTTGACTATGTTTGGGCATCGTTGGGGCATTTTTAAACATATGTTTTATTGTTCGTCCATAATGCCCCTGTTGGGGGACAGACCCGACCTGATCGCACTTCAGGGCCACACCCCCCGAAATAATTCCGAGTGCCCACGACGCTGGCAAGGCGCTGGCGGAGCGTCGAACGAGTTCTCGCCTCCCAGGGCCCGACGCGCGAAGCTGTCCCAGGGGTGTCGCCCTTCAGGGCCCTCCAGTTTCGGTTCTGTCTTGGTGTTCGAAATCCCGCCAGCCATCTGGGCGTATGTGGTTTAGAGAGTTTCCGCTTCCACCCCTCCGTCTTCCCCTTCCGGGAGGGGTTTTCCCCTCCCCCTACCCCCTCCCCTGGACCCGGACAAAGGGTTTCGCGAGTCGTCGGAGCGTCCAAAACGGCCTCGGCGAGGAAGCCAAAATCAGTGGCTTCGGTTCTTTCTTGGTGCTCGAAATTCGTCCTCGTGGCCGAGGCCGGAAAGTAGGTTGGAACATCATAGCCCCGCTCCTCTGTAGAGAGCAAGAGATCCACCCTCACAATCAGCACCCCAGCAGGCGAAGCCGTTCAGTAAACGCACCCAAAGAAAGAATCCAACAGGGCAGGGCTGCTTCGTACACGCCCAGGGCCGCCGTTCAGTAAACGCTAATTTTCGCGGTCGGGGTGTTTTTTCCCCCATTGACTCTCGGGCGCTGGCAGGATTGGGACCTGGTTTATCGATGCGCGCTGCGGAACGCCTTCCCCGCCCCATTCGAATGGCCAGGACCACCGTCGCCCGAAAACATGCAAGCTACGACAGCCCTGGTGCAATGATTCCAGCACCTCTTGTTCTGCCTTCGGGGCCCTATCACTGACGCCCCGGGCCCTGGCTACCGTCGGCCCGTACCAGAAGGATGCGCGACAAGGATGCAAGGGCCTCGGAAGGCCATCTCGAAGCTTTTCGAGCGGGGCGCGGCCAATGAAAGTGGCCAAGTGTTGACCGAGGAGGGAAGGATGCAAAGGTACCCTTGGGAAAATTGCCCATCCTTGCCATACTTGTCGACTGTATACCCGATCATCCTCCTGCTGCGGCTCCCGAACTGCCACCCTCCCCTCCGGCAAGTGGCTCTTGTCGTAATACGTGGTGCACATCCTGGGCGCTGCCGCGCGCCACGAGTCCCCGCGCCCTCCGCCGTGGGCACGCCTGGCGAACAGGTCGGGGGCGCCCGAAAGGGGAGGTCGCAACTCATGGCCCGAGGCACGTGCGCGGCCTACCGGGGGAGGGAACGGGGGGCGCATCAAGCTAAGAAGAGGGGCCACAACATCTGGGAGGTGTCCTGGCCCCCGCCCTGAGATCCACCCCCCCTGGCCATCGCCCCCCCTCGTGGCCGCCCCCGAGCACGGCAACGCTGGCGATCCTCGCGCGTGGTGGGCGGGCCAGCGTTACGGGGCAGTAGGGAGGCTGGGGAGGTCCGCCTCCTCCTCCTCCTTCTCCTCCTCCTCCCACTCCTCCTCCTCCTCCTGCTTCGTCTTCTCCTCCTCCTCCTCCTCCGCCACCGCCTCCACCTCCGCCTCCGCCTCCTCCTCCTCATCTTCCTCCTCCTCATCCTCGTCCTCCTCCTCCTCCTTCTCCCCCCCCCCCTCCTCCTCCACCTCCTCCTCCACTTCCTCCAGCTCCTCCCTCCTCCTCCTCTTCCTCCTTCCTTCTCCTCCTCCTCCTCCTCCTCCTCCCACTCCTCCTCCTCCTCCTCCTCCTCCTCCTCTCCTCCTCCTCCCTCCTCCTCTCCTTTTCCCCTCCTCCTCCTCCTCTCCTCCTCCTCCTCCTCACTTGCTGCTCCTCCTCCTCCTCCTCCTCCTCCTCCTCCTGATCACCCTCCTCCACCTCCTCTTCCTCTCCTCCTCCTCCTCCTCCTCCTCCCGCCTCCCCTCCTCCTTACTTGCTCCTCCTTCTCCTTCTCCTTCTCCTCGGCCCTTCTCCTCTCTCCTCCTCCTCCTCCTCCTCCTCCTCTTCTTCCTTCGTTACTTCCTCTTCTTCGTCGTATAAGTATACTTAGCAGTATTATTAGTATTAGTGTTCTCATTGGTCTTATTAGTATTAGTAGTATCGCTCGTCCAATCCTTGGTAGTATGAGCACTAGTAGTATTATTCATTTTGTTATTATTTTCCTTCATACTATTATGCTTAGTATGCTTATCAGTATGAAGAGATTCTGAGTATTCGTATTCTTCGTATTAGTAGTATTATTATTCCTCCTCCTCCCCTCCTTCTCCTCCATCTCCTCCATATCCTCAATCTCCTCCTCCTCTGCGCCTCCTCCTCCTCTTCCGCCTCTCCCTCCCCCTCCACCTCGCCCCCCCCTCCCCCCTCCCCTTCCTCCTCCTCCTCCTCC
>CAUYUJ010018638.1:295000-330000 GCA_963575745.1 Prorocentrum cordatum
GCCCTCCAAAGTGGCGACAGTTACGCTGATCGCAGCCCCCCAGGGACTGCGAGGTCCCGTTTGGGTCCGCGATGGGTACCCTCTCTGCTAGCCTCCCCAGCAGCCCTCGAAAGTGGCGACAATTTCGCAGATCGCAGCCCTCCAGGGACGGCGAGGTCCCGTTTGGATCCGCGGTGGGTACCCTCTCCGCTGGCCTCCCCAGCAGCCCTCCAAAGTGGCGACAGTTTCGCAGATCGCAGCCCCCCAAGGACGGCGAGGTCCCGTTTGGGTCCGCGGTGGGTACCCTCTCCGCTGGCCTCCCCAGCAGCCCTCCAAAGTGGCGACAGTTACGCTGATCGCAGCCCCCCAGGGACTGCGAGGTCCCGTTTGGGTCCGCGGTGGGTACCCTCTCCGCTGGCCTCCCCAGCAGCCCTCGAAAGTGGCGACAGTTTCGCAGATCGCAGCCCCCCAGGGATGGCGAGGTCAAAGGCAGGGGGAAGAGAGGGACGGGAAGGAAGGAAGGAAGGTTCGCGCGAGCAGTGCTCTATTCAAAACGAGAACCCAACGCAGGAGGGTTGGGAAATATATACACATATCCGCCGGCCCCCTTGTGGGGCCACCAGGCTGTAGGGCAAAGGTTTGTTGCTCCCTGCGCCAGTTGCAGGTTCCAGCTTCAAATGTGATAGCTCTGCTTCTTATTGTATTACTGTTCCTTGTTGTAGACCGCGCGAGGGGGGGAAACCGAAAAGCACCCTGGTTAGCACGTCCCGGGAGGGTTCTCAGAATTTCTGGGGGGTCGAAATTGACACCCCTCACGCAGATCGGTAAGTTAAGGGTCGGAAAAACAATTGGATGTGCCACATTTCTAAAATTCGGTAGCACCCCTCACGCAGATCGGCGGGGTCAGAGTCGAACAAAATATGGGATTTGCCATATTTTCGAAATCCGATAACACCCCTCACGCAGATCGGCGGGGTCAGAGTCGAACAACCAATAGGATTTGCCACATTTCTGAAATGCGGCGGCACCCCTCACACAGACAGGCGGGATCAGGGTCGAAAAAACAATAGGATTTGCAACATTTCTAAAATTCGGCGGCACCCCTCACGCAGATCGGCGGAATCAGGGTCGAAAAAACAGATGGGATTTGCCACATTTCTGAAATTCGGCGGCACCACTCACGCAGATCGGCGGAGTCAGGGTCGAAATACCCATGGGATTTGCCACATTTCTGAAACTCGGCGGCACCCCTCACGGAGATCGGCGGAGTCAGGGTCGAAAAACCCATGGGATTTGCCACATTTCTGAAATTCGGCGGCACCCCTCACGGAGATCGGCGGGGTCAGGGTCCAGAAAAACATGAGATGTACCACATTTCTGAAATTCGGCGGCACCACTCACGTAGATCGGCGGTATCAGGGTCGGAAAACCACTGGGATTTGCCACGTGTCTGAAATCCTGTAGAAAACCTGTGCACAGCATACGGGGGCAGGTTCAAAATGCAACACTGAGTTCAATAATCTCATCATAATCTCAATTTCTCTTGCCGATGCTGTTTCACGACGTCGCCGAGGCCTCATGATGTAGTTATTGCGTAGCCCGTTATCCGAGAGATGGGGCCGGCGGCAGGGGGCGAAGCCCTTACGGATATGTGTAGACGTGTGTGTGTGTGTGTATCTATATGTATGTAGAGAGAGAGAGAGAGAGAGAGAGAGGCAATCCATATATATATATATAGAGAGAGAGAGAGAGAGGGAGAGAGAGACAAAAAGAGAAAAAGAGAGAGAGGAGAGAGAGAGAGTGTGTGTGTGTGATACAGACAGGTGGAGGGCGCCAAAAAAGGACAGGGAAATCGAAGGGAGAAGTGCAGACGAAGAGAGGGCCCATGCATGCATGAAGAGAGGATGCAGATGAAGAGAGATGGATGATTCCTCCTGAATGGAGCACAGGATGTTTCAGAATGGGCCCACAGACCCGATTCACAAAATGCCATGTGGGAGAGGGCAGGGACCTGCCAGATCAATGTTCCGCGGGCCAAGAGGGCCAAGAGGCCTCAAGACAGGCAATGGGAGGCCCCAGGGGCCTCCAAGAGGGTCCAAAGGGAGCCCAGATACGCCCCCCAGAGCGCTCCAAGACGCCCAGGATGGGCTCAACACGGTCGACGGGCTTCGAAAACGTCCCACGGAGGGCTCCAGGAGGACCACCCACAAGGCCCCAGGAAGCGAAATCCCATTCCCTGAGGTAAGCGTGCAGTTTTAGCATCATCGTTGTTGGGGCCTGTGCGGCGCCCAAGGCTGCCCAAGAGGCCCCCCGGATCGCCCCAGGAGGCTTCCAGGACGGCCCCTAGACGGCCCCCCAAAGACGGTCGAAGAGACCTCGCAAACGGTCCAAGAGGACACCAAAAGATCCCAAAAGGGAAACACGAACCGCAATGTCGAGCCCTCCGCCCAAAGAAGACACCTGACTCCGCCGGCAGCCCTCCAAAGAGCCCACCAACAGGCCCTGGGCGGCAACCAACAGGCCCCAGATCGGTTCCGAAGGGGCTCGCACCAAAGGCTACGGGAAGACGGTTGTACATATATCTGTATATATATATATATATATATATGTATTTATATAGATATAAAGAGAGAGGGAGGTAACAAAGGGATGTCTATATACAAATACGCATGGAACTGGATGTATACATCCACGCATATATATAAGTATGTATGTATATAGATTAGCGGCATCAGACGACAAATATCCATACACATACACGCACGCCGCCATAATAGCCAGCGCGGACCACACAACACTTGTTTCTAACAATCGACGTTGAGCAATATATGTAATGCGACATGTGCTATACAACGTATGTTTTATCGGATATGTTGAACCGCCTTTGTTGTGCAGTTCGTGTGGTGCGATCTGCGAGGTAAAATACATGTTGTGTAACATGTGTTGGACGCCATGTGTGGCGCAATCCACGGTGTGCAATCCATGGTGTGAAATGTATGGGGAGCACCCTATACGGTGCGATATACTTGGTGCACTTGGTTCTTAGCATACAAGTTGACACATCCCATGCTCTTGCAAACATCCCACCCACCCACCCGCAACTTGGTTTGCAAAACCCATGCGGCGGCGATTGCGATGAGTGCTTGGCGTTGGCTGGTGCACCTCTGCGGCCGCGCTGGCCCAAGCACGCGCGCAGCGGCCAGCTAGTCTGGCGCGACCGACGCGGCCGCGGTGGCGTTGACCGCTGGGCACATACCAGCGGGCAATTCACTGCGAGTCGGCGATTTGGGCGGGCGCGGTATCATGGCAACGTCGACAACGGTAGGCGCGCTGATGATCGTAGCGATGCTGGTGACGACGTTGACAACGACGACGGCGCGGCCGGTGACGGCGCCGATGATGATCACGACGGCGACGATGACGGCGTTCTCGCGTCGGCGATGATGGTTTTGGAAGGAATTCGACATGGGCGCTCGGCCGACGCGCGATACTGGCCCGCATGCCATTATTTGGCAAGGATCTTGCCACCTAACCGCGCGCGCAAGGGCGTGCGAATGGCATGTGGCGCGAGAGGCCCGTTTGTGCAGAATTCCATGAAAATGTTGGAAACCAGGGTTTGCTTAAGAATTCGCAAGAGCGAGAGCGCTGGCCTTTTTGAAAACTGATGTTGCGAAACAGCGTGTTCTCTATGTTTCTTGGACACGCCACTCGGCTTCGAATTTGATGCGACGCCGAAAATGTTCAACAGATTGGCATGCGCGCGCGACGACGCGCGAGTGCACACCTCGTCTCACTTGTTGATGCAAAGGAATCTCGCGACAGCACGCGCGCAAGGGCGTTTGAACGATTTCGACACGCGCGCGCGAAGCCTTGTTGGTAACACTTTATGGAAGTATTGCAAACCGATGGTTTTCTTGACAATTCGCAAGAGCGCGAGCGCAAGCCTTTTTAAAAAAATCAGTGTTGAGAAACCACATGTATTGATATGTTTTTTGGGACAGTCGGTTTTGATTCCGGTGCGTAACCCAAGGTGTTTGACGGATTCCGGCATGCACGCGCGTCGACGCGCGCGCGTGTACTTCGTCTCATCTTTTGCTAGTTTGTTTTGCATAAAGTGGCGGGGGCGGGGGATACTGGCTCGCCTGGGATGGTATGAACTCATGGGGAAAATGAGCAAAAAGGCGGACTCATGTGTGAATTACAATACGCGAGGCCGGGTTGATAACCCCGGGGGGTATTGGAGGTACTTCGTTAAAGAGAGGAGAGCCCACGTGAAGCAACTCATGTGGAGCAATCAGCGTTTTGCAATACAGGTGCTGCAAAATATGTTGTGCAATCTAAGTGGTGCAATTAGTTTCTGTTCGCAGTGAGTTGTCCACTCCACTGCTCGCGCAAGCATTCAACCCACCCATCCGCAACTTGGTTTGCAAAATCTCTTAAGACCGTGAGGGTGGGTACCAAATGGCACTTGGCAACGACAGCGACGCCGACGACGACAGCGAGAACGACGACGACGACGCCGCCGACAACGACTACGACGACGCCGACGACGTCTCCAACGACTTCGACGACGCCGACACGGACGACGACGACGACGACACCGACGACGACGACGACGCCGACGCCGCCACCGACGACGACGACGATGACAACGACGACAACGATGACGACGCCGACGACGACAGCGAGAACGACGACGACGACGACGACGTCAACGACGCCAGCGACGACGACGACGACGACGACGACGGCGGCGACGACGACGACGCCGACGTCGACGACGACGCCGACGCCAACGACGACGACGACATCGCCAACGAAGGCGATGACGACGAGGGAGGAGGGAGGACGACGACGGCGACAACGACGACAACGACGACAACGACGAGGGAGGAGGGAGGACGGCGACGACGCGAACGCCGAAAAAGGAGGAAGGACGGCGACGCCGACGACGACAACGACGAGGGAGGAGGGAAGACGACGACGACAACGACGACGACGACGACGGCGACGAAATAGGAGGGACGACGACGAGACGCCGACGACGGACGACGACGACGACGACGAGGGAGGAGGAGGAAGGACGACCACGGCGACAACGACGACGGAAACGACCACGACGCCAAAGAGGACGACGACGACGAACACGAGGAAAGACAGAGGACGACGTAGGCGACGACGACGACGACGACGCAAGAGCGCGCGCGCACGCTTTTGTTGAAAACCATTGTTGCGAAACTTTGTGTTTTTGTAGGTTTTTTGGACACACGATGTCGAAATCGTTCCGAAGCCGATGGGTTTTAAAGGATTCGGGCATACCCGCGCGACGACGCGCGCGTCTGCACTTCGTCTCTTGTTTGCAGAGGATTCTCGCGACGGCACACGCGCAAGGGCGTTCGACAGATTTCGACATGCGCGCGCGAAGTCCGTTTGGTAGCATTTTGTGAAAATCTTTAAAACCTATGGTTTTCTTAAGATTTCGCAAGAGCTCGCGCGTAAGCTTTTCTAGCAACTCAGTGTTGCGAAACCCTGTGTTTCTGTATGTGTTGTTGGAAACTCGATTGCGAAATCCTTCCTCGGTTTTTGAAGGATTTCGGCATGCGCGCGCGACGACGCGCGCGTGCGCACTTCGTCCCATGTCTGTTGCAAGGGATTCGCGGAAAAGTGTTATGTTGGAACAAAAGGTGTCCCCGCGTATCGTTGTTTACAAGGTAACCTCTGCGGAACTGATACCGGCCCCCCTGGGATAGTGTAAATTCATTTTCGGGATGGACATGTGGTCACAATCGTAAATGATTTACATACCCGAAAGGGGGGCGGATAACGCCGGGGGGGGTAGATAGAGTCTATTCTCTTTTTAGAACAGATAATCTAATTTGACTGTCTTGATGCTGTCCTCTCCACTGCTCGTGCAAACATCCCACCCACCCACCCACAACTTGGTCGCAAGACCTCTTGAGACCGTGACGGTAGGTAACGAATGGCACTCGGCAGCGACACCGACGCCGACGACAGCGACGACGCCGACGACGCCTACGACGACACCGACGACGACGACTTCGACGACGACGACATCGACGACGAAGACGACGACACCGACGACGATGACGACGCCGACGCCGACGCCGACGACGACGATGACGCCGACGACGGCGACGACGACGACGCCAGCGACGACGACGATGACGACGATGTCGACGACGACGAAGACGACGACTTCGAAGACGACGACAACGGCGACGAAATAGGAGGGACGACGACGAGGCGCCGACGATGACGACGACAACAACGAGGGAGGAGGAAGGACGACCACGGCGACAACGACGACGAACACGACGACGACGCCAAAGAGGACGACGACGGCGACGACGAGGAAAGACAGGCTGATCACGCCGACGACGATGACGGCGTCTCCGCGTCGGTGGTGAAGGTTTCCGAAGGAATTCGAAATGCGCGCGAGCTGCAGACGCGCGAGAGTGGCTCGCATGGAAATATTTGACACGGATCGTGCCACCCCAGCACGCGCGCAAGGGCGTTCGAACGATTCCGACATGCGCGCGCGAAGCCCTTTTAGTAGCATTTTATGACAATGTTGAAAAACTCATGGTTTTATGAAGAATTCGCGAGAACAGCGCACGTTTTTCTGACACTCCGTGTTGCGAAACCATGTGTGTTTGACATGTGTTTTGGAAAGTCGATTTCGAAGTCCTTCCGAAACCGGAGGTTTTTGAAAGATTTCGGCATGCGCGCGCGACGACGCGCGCGTGTGCACTTCTTTTACTTGTTCGCAAGGGATTCTCGTGACAGCACGCGCACAACGGCGTTCGAACGATGTCGGCATGCGCGCGCGAAGCCTGTTTGGTAGCATTTTATGAAAATGTTGAAAAACATATGTTCTTCTGAATTCGCAAGAACGCGCGCACGTTGTTTTGAAAACCCGTGTTGCGGAACCCTGTGTTTAAACTTTACTTTGGACACTCGATTTTGAAGTCCTTCCGACACCGAAGATGTTAAAGGATTTCGGCATGCGCGCACGACATCGCGCGCGTGCGCACTTAGTCTCATTGTTTCAAGGGATGCTTAAAAACTTATGGTTTTTGATAAACGAGCGTGCGCGCATATATTTTTTTGCTTAAGATGGCGGGGGGGGCGATACCGGGCCCCCTGGGATTGTGTAAATTTCAATTCAGGATGGACGATGGGGCAGAATCATATAAAAAAGGCAACACGATAAGTGGAATCAACATGTCTGGCTGGGCGAGGGTGGTAGAACCTATCTCCTTTTTAGAAAGGAGCATATATATGATGTCACAGATGCTGCGCGCCTAGACGTAACACTATATGCGGTGCCATCTAGGCTGGGCAAACTGTGTTGTTATGTATGAATATATATATATATAGATATAAATAAAGAGGATGCGGCCCATGAGGTGCAACAACGTGTTGTGCACTATGTGTGGCGCCATCTAAGTAGTGCAACGTATGTGGTGCAATACATGTTGTGCAACGTATGATGTGCAATATACGTCGTGCAATACA
This sequence comes from Prorocentrum cordatum, assembly GCA_963575745.1. NCBI lineage: Eukaryota > Dinophyceae > Prorocentrales > Prorocentraceae > Prorocentrum > Prorocentrum cordatum. Next base: position 302,519 of record CAUYUJ010018638.1, read on the forward strand.
AGTGATGCGCCCTATGTGGTGCATTATCTGTGATGCGCAATACACGTGGTGCGACATATGCAGTGAAATTCACGTCGACTGTCTTGAAGCTGTCCTCTCCACTGCTCGTGCAAACATCCCACCCTCCCACCCGCAACTTGGTTGCAAGACCTCTTAAGGCCGTGACGGTAAGTACCAAATGGCACTTGGCAACATACCGGCGCCGACGACGACAGCGACACCGACGACGGCGACGACGCCGACGACAACGACGACACCGACAGCGACTGCGACGACTTCGACGACGACGACAACGACGACGACATCGACGACGACGACGACGACATCGACGACGACCACGACGCCGACGACGGCGACGACGATGACGACGCCGACGCCGACGCCGACGACGACGATGACGCCGACGACGGCGACGACGATGCAGGCGACGACGACGATGACGACGACGTCGACGACAACGACTTCGAAGACGACGACGGCGACGAAATAGGAGGGACGACGACCAGGCGCCGACGATGGACGACGACGACAACGAGGGAGGAGGAAGGACGACCACGGCGACAACGACGACGAAAACGACGACGAATGCGCGCGCGAAGCTTGTTTAGTAGCATTTAATGAAAATGTTGAAAAGCCTATATTCTCAAGAATTCGCAAGAACGCGCGCGCGTTGTTTTGAAATCCCGTGTTGTAAAACCCTGTGTGTAATATCTGTTTTGGACACTCGAAGATGGTGAAGGATTTTGGCATGCGCGCGACAACGCGCGCGTGCGCACTTCGTCGCATTTTTTCAGGGGGTGCTTAAAAACTTGTGGTTTTTGATAAACGAGCGTGCGCGCATATAATTTGTTGCAGAAGATGGCGGGGGGAGCGATACCGGCCCCCCTGGGATTGTGTAAATATCAATTCAGGATGGACGATGGGGCAGATTCATATAAAAAAGGCAACACGATAAGGGGAATCAATAAGTCCGGCTGGGCGAGGGTGGTAGAACCTATCTCCTTTTTAGAAAGGAGCATATATGTGATGTCACAGCGCGTCTAGACGTAGCAATATATGCGGTGACATCTAGGCTGAGAAAACTGCGTTGTTATGTATGTCTATATATATACAAAGATGATGCGGCCCATGAGGTGCAACAGGTGTTGTGCAATATGTGCGGAGCCATCTAAGTGGTGCAACGTATGTGGTGCGATACATGTTGTGTAACATGATGTGCAATATACGTCGTGCAATATAGGTGATGCGCCCTATGTGGTGCATTATCTGTGATGCGCAATACACGTGGTGCGACCTATGCGGTGAAATTCACGTTGACTGTCTTGAAGCTGTCCTCTCCACTGCTCGTGCAAACATCCCACCCTCCCACCCGCAACTTGGTTGCAAGACCTCTTAAGGCCGTGACGGTAGGTACCAAATGGCACTTGGCAACAACACCGGCGCCGACGACGAAAGCGACACCGACGACGACGTCGACGACGCCGACGAGAACGACGACACCGACAGCGACTGCGACGACTTCGACGACGACGACGACGACGACGCCGACGACGATGCCGACGACGACGATGACGACGCCAACGACGACGACGGCGACGAACGCGCCGACGACGACGACGACGACCACGACGACGACGATGACGACGCCAACGACGATGACGAAGGCGACGACGACGACGACGTCGCCAACGAAGACGACGACGACGACGAGGGAGGAGGGAGGACGACGACGGCGACAACGACGACAACGATGAGGGAGGAGGGAGGACAGCGACGACGCGAACGACGAAGGAGTGAGGACGGCGACGCCGACGACGACAACGACGAGGGAGGAGGGAAGACGACGATGACGACGACGACGACGGCGACGAAATCGGAGGGACGACGACGAGACGCCGACGACGGACGCGGTCAACGACGAGGGAGGAGGAAGGACGAACACGGCGACAACGGGTACCGAAACGACGACGACGCCAAAGAGGACGACGACGACGAGGAAAGACAGAGGGCGACGACGGCGACGACGACCACGACGAGGGAGGAGGGAGGACGGCCACGACGACGACGACGACGCAAGGGCGCGCGCGCGCACGAATTCTTGACAATTCGTGTTGCGAAACCTTGTGTTTGTAGGTGTTTGGGGCACTCGATTTCGAAACCCGACCGAAACCGAAGGTTTTTAAAGAATTTCGGCACGCGCACGCGACGACGCGCGCGCGTGCGCTTCGTCACATTTTTTGCAGAGGGTTCTCGCGACACGGTTTCGACATGCGCGCGCGCGAAGCCCATTTGGTAGCATTCTCTGAAAAACTGGAAAGAATCAATGGTTTTCTTAAGATGTCGCGAGAGCGCGCGCGAAAGCATTTTCAGGACATCCGTGTTGCGAAACCCTTTGTTTTTGTATGTGTTTGGTAAACTCGATTTTGAAATCCTTCCGAAACCGAAGGTGTTTGAAGGATTTCGGCGTGCGCGCGCGACGACGCGCGCGCGCATGCACTTCGTCCTAATTATGTGTTGCAAGGGCTTTTGAAAACTTACAGATTTGTTATCAACGAGTGTGCGCGCATAGTATGGTTCGCAGGTCATACCAGCCCCCCTGGGACACCGTACATTCACATGTAGGATGGACGATGGGGCAGAATCATATATAAATTGCAATACGAAAGAGAGGATCGTCAAGTCCGGGGGGGGGGTAGAATCTATCTCTATTTTAGAAGGAGAGCTTATGTTGCGCACTAGATGTCGTAAGATCTATGTTGCGCAATCTATTGAGGGCGGCGATGGCGGCAGCAACCGCGGCGACCGACAGACAATCCCAGACGACCGGCGGCGACGAGGCGGCGATGGGGCGGCGACGGCGGCAACAACCGCGGCGACCGACAGACAATCCCAGACGACCGGCGGCGACGAGGCGGCGACGGGGCGGCGACGGCAGCAACATAGCCGCCAGACCGACACACAGGCCCAAACGACGGGCGGCGACGAGGCGGCGACGGGGCAGCGACGGCGGCAACATGGCCGCCAGACCGACAGACAGGCCCAGCTTCTCGGTAACAAGAAAGAACCCAGGCCCAGCTTCTCGGTAACAAAGAAAAAACCCTAAGTGCAAGCACTGTTTGGGGAATATGTACGCCTCGCCTCATAGGAAATGCAAAGCCACTGATGCAAGAAATGCACACCAATGCGCAAGAAGGCCCAGACGACGGTCGGTGACGACGCGGGGACGCGGCGGCGGCGGCTCCAGCTGCCAGACCAACACACAGGCCCAGACGACGGGCGGCAACGAGGCGGCGACGGGACATAGCACATAGCCGCCAGACCGACAGACCAACCCAATTCCGTATCCTACACATCAGAATCCTGGAGTGCCAGCACTGCTTGAGGAATCGGTATATCGAGATATGTTTGTGAAGAGGAGAGAGCGCGAGAGAGCGAGATGGAGGAGAAACCATAACAATAAAGAGCATAGGCAGATAGATCTGGGATAGGTGGCCATGTCATCGTCCTCGTCCCGCACTCGTCCTCCCGCTACCCGCAGCCTCCTCCTAGGGGTCGGAGCAGGCCGCGCGCCTTGTCATTTATGCCCCACATAAAATTCTCTGGCTTAATGTCTCTGTGCACGATGCCCCTGGCGCGCGGGGCTTCCAAAGGGAGCGCCTGATTGGTGAGAGAGGGAGGGGAGACTGACGAGTGTTGTTAGAGGACGGATCCTTCTCGCTCCCCATGCTGCTGCTCGACAACCTCCCATCTATCCCTCTCTCTCCCTCTCTCTCTCACTCTCCCGCCCATTCCCCCTCTCACCCCCCTCCACTTCCCTTAGGTCGGGCATGTCCCCCTACAGGCGGTCAACAAAATTCAAAGTAGTCAAACATACTATCAACAAGAACTAAAGAATCGTCCCCAGACTACTTTTTGAGCAGTTTTGAACATTCCTCCCGTAGAGGGACACGCCCGATTTAACGCTTCCCTCACCTTCCCCATCCTTTTTCTTCCTGCTCGTCCTCGCTCCCCTCTCCGGGCCGGGGTGGCGAAAGGGCCGCCGGCGCCCACGGGGGCACTTCCGTACCTCCGGGCGTGCCCGCGCACCAGGGGGGGGGGGGGAGGGAAGGGGGAGGACTGCCGTCAGCGCGCAGCGAAGGATGCAAAGGCACTGAGGGGCCATGTTGGTTGACGTTCTTCGAACGGGGCTGGCAAGCGGAAGTCGCCAAGAATGGGCCGAAGGGGCAAGGGTGCAAGGGCAACCTTGCAAGATTGCGCATCCTTACGATGCGCTCTGACCGCAGAGTCACAAACAACCGCACAAACATACACGGTCGGATGTCCGCGCGGTGTTCTTGGATCCGCACTGGGCTTATGTTGTTCCCATCCTACTTAAGGACCACATCCCAGGAATAATTTCGAGCACCCAGAAAGAGTGTCTCCCAGTGTTGAAACAGTGTCGAAACAGTGTTGACACAGTGTCGGGCGAGTGTCTCCCAGGGCCTGACACGTGAAAACCCTTAAGTTTCGGTAATTGTTTGACCGCTCGAAATTCTTCCTGGTGATCAGAGCTAAAGTAGGTTGGAGCATCATAACATTGGGCCAAGAGATCCGCGCGGAAACGCGCGTGGGGCGCCGCCGGGGGGCGCCGCCAACGCCCGGCACAGATCCACATGAAATCTGCGCGAACCTCGGAAAGAGTATGCTCTTGCCGTTTCTTCTCTCTGCTGTGGCCCGCGACAGGGCTCCTCACTTCCTCGAGACAACATGAGACGCACAGAGACTTGCTTATACATGTACGTCCATCTGGGAGGGGCGCGCACCCGACCCGAACAGATAGCATACCCACATATGATAGAACGTACAGTCAAAAACCCTAATAATGACGCGCGGTGAGGACGCAAGACCCTTGGAAGCCGAAGTTGGGATTTTTGGGGCGGCGGACGACGAAAACCCCAAGGACGCAAGAGCAAGGAAGAGCAAGGACGCAAGGGTACCCTGAGCAAAGTCGCGCGTCCTTGTTAGGGTTTTTGACTGACCACCGCAAAGGAGGCGCGGTCAAATGCCGGGGGGGGGCAAAAGGCTCAGGCCCGGACCCGCGAGGCAGAGACAGAAGTGGGCCACGTTTGGATGCGGCCAGGGGGTCGGAGCTTGCCGGGAGAGAGGGGTGCGAGGCCAATTTGCTTCGAACCGGTCCCCAGACTCCTCCCAGGCCACCGGAGACCAGGACACAGATAAACCAGGACACGGAAAACCCAGGAAACGACATCCTTCCCTGCAAAGTCGCATTTCGCAGCACCCCTGCACTTTTTGTTTGCTGCACCGCAGGATTCGGGTGTGTGTCCGGGCTTCACTGGGCTTATTTTGGACATGCTGCAGTTCAAACTTTGTTCGTTCGATGCCGTCTGGGAAGATTGGTTCCGAGGGATCTTGGGCGTCCGGGTCTAGCGTGTCCGGGTCTACGATTAGGTCGGGCGTGTCCCCCTACAGAGGGGTTTTGGACGAAAAAGTGCAAATAGTTTCTTATTTTATTATCAAAAAGTATATGCAAAAAACGACTCAAAAATAGTCAACAAGTCTGCCCCAGACTATTTTGTTACTATTTTTGAGTATTCCCCCTGTAGAGGGATAGGCCCGACTCAAGTCTACGGGGCCAGTTGCAAATGCTCCCTCCGGAACCGTGTCTCACGGTCCCGGCCCGAGGGGCGGCCCCCCTGAGGGCCAAAAGAGGCAAGAGACCTTCCCACACCCAGACCCTCGGGCCTGCCCCCCCCAACCTCCCCCTCTGGCCAGAACAACCAGTGCTGGGCCACCTCGGACCCCCAGCGGGCTCCAGCTCCCAATCAGTCGTTGTGCCGTTTCGTCCTCTACTTCTTCTTCTTCTTCTTTTCGTGTGTCTTCTTCTTCTTCATCGTGTTTGTCTTCTTCTTCGTGTTTGTCTGCTGCTTCTTCTTCTTATTATTCTTCTTCGTGTTTGTCTTCTTCTTCTTCTTCCTCGAAGGGCGAGGCGGGTGAAGGGCAGGCGGGGTGCTGCAGGGGAGGCGCGGCGACAGCCGGAATCTGCGGAGGGCCGGCGAGGAGCCCCGCGGCCGAAGCCGCCCGGGGGCGCGCCGGGAGTGCAGGTACTCTATCCGCATGATGGCCTGCGGGCGCGGAGCTGGAGGCCTCGGCATGAGCACCAGCGCCAACACAGGGGCTTGCCTCCACAGGGGGGGCAGAGGATCCTAGAGTTAGGTCTGGCGTGTCCCCCCACGGAGGGATTCTCGACGACAAACTGCAAATTACCAAAAAAATACCCCAACATGGTCAAACAATACTCAAAACATAGTCCCCAGACTATTTTTTGACTGTGTTTGAATATTCCCCCTGTATAGGGACAGGCCCGACTTCATCCTAGCTGTCGGTGCTGACGGTCACATGTCCGCCACCTCTCGGGTCGGGCGAAAGGGGGGGATAGCAAAGGGGGGGGGTGAGAATCAGCTCACGCAGCTGATTTTCCCGGCGCCTCCCGGCGCCGGAGGCGGCCATGTATCGAGGAATGGGCCCCTCGGTGAGGCCGAAACCAGCTGCATGCAGCAAATTTCGTACCCCCCCCTCTCCCAATCCCCCCCCTTTCGCCCGGCCCGAACCTCGGCAGCCCAAAGATTACCACCCTCACCGAGATCGGCTCTCTCCCTCCCTCGGTGGGGGGCACACCGCCGATGCTGGCGTCGGTGTCAGCCGCGAGGCCTGCGACGAAGGGGAGGAGCAGAGAGCGCAGCAGCTCGGACCAAGGGTTCGTCCTGGCGCGCAGGATACAAGCGGGCCTGTCCCCCCTACAGGGGGATGTTGGGCGACAAATGAAAAGCTTCAAACAACAACTCCCAAATAATCAAACAAATATCAAAAAAACATCGTCCCCTGAACATTTCTGTACTATTTTCGAATGTGCCTCCTGTAGGGGGAAGGGCCCGATTCAATTCAAGCGCCCGCTGTGCCAGCCCCACACCGGCGGGAGGCGCCGCTGTCGTGACGGGAGTGGATAAGCCTTCCCCTGGCGCGGCCGAAATGGAACCCGACTGGAAAAGCTGGCGGGTTGTGGCGATCAAGAGGGGGGGGAGAAGAGAGCGGGGGTGCGGAACCTGTTTGTTGGTGGAGGGGGAGAGGGAGAGACAGAGAGAGAGAGAGAAGAAACAAACAACAACGAACAACAAACAAAAAGACAACAGCTCATTCGAGATCCAAGAAGCCCGGGCGGATCGCCAACAGTTTGTGCTTATGCCGTTTGTGGCATTCAGGAGATTAGCGGCCTCCTAGACGGGGTCGGAGTAGAGGGCTCGGAGGATCGCGCTGCATCGCCGATACATCGCCGATGCATCGGCGATGCATCGGTGATGCACCCGCGATGCATCGGCGGTGCACCGCGATCTTCCGACCTCATCTGGGAGGCCGATGCGTCGGCAACCCCACCAGCTTCGACCTTCGGCGGTGGACAAACCTCCCTGTGGTAAACCTCCCTTTCATGACAGCGGCCCAGGACCGAAACCGACGGACCTGGACCCGCCACACCGGCGGCCGCGACGCCCTCCCGCGGACCGAAAACGGCCAGTTCGCTGATCGACGTGTCCGGGCAGAAGGTCCATCGACCTCCGAGACCTCATCCACCCGTCCACCCCTCCTCTGGGCCCCTAAGGGAGCCCCGTTCAGGGCCCCCAAGGTCAGGCACAGGAAAGGGAGGACGAGGAGGAGGAGGAGGAGGAGGAGAAGGAGGAGGAGGAGGAGGAGGAGGATGGGGGAGAGGAGGACGAGGAGGGAGAGGAGGAGGGAGGAGGAGGAGGAGGAGGAGGAGGAGAGGAGGAGTAGGAGGAGGAGGAGGAGGCCTGGGACGCCCCAGCACAGCACGACGCGACTCACGCAGCGGCAGCGGCGCGGGGCGGCCACGGCCGCCCCTTCGGGGCGGCGGGGGCGGCGGGGCGGCCACGGGGCGCCCCGCGAGCCGAGAGGCCGCCGAGCCCCCGCCGGCCCGGGGCGAGGCGGCGTGAGGGACTCGTGGCTGCCCCCCTTGTCCACCGCCCCCTGTTGGCTCCCCCCCTCCCCCTCCTCCTCCTCCCCCCTCCTCCTCCCCCTCCTCCTCCTCCCCCTCCTCGTCCTCCTCCCTCCTCCTCCTCCTCCTCCTCCTCCTCCCTCCGTCCTCCTCCTCCTCCTCCTCCTCCCCCTCCTCCTCCTCCCCCTCCTCCTCCTCCCCCCTCCTCCTCCTCCCCCTCCTCTCCTCCTCCTCCTCCCCTCCTCCTCTCCCCTCCTCCTCCTCCTCCTCCTCCTCCTCCTCCCCCTCCTCCTCCTCCTCCTCCTCCTCCGCCTCTTTAAACGGGGCTGGGTTTGTGGTTTTGCAAGGTTTGCGGGAGCTTTGCAGCTGAATAGCTTGCACATCTCGGCAAGGAATGCAGCACACACCTCGACGCTAATCGAATCGGTTATCGTAAACGTATTCTCCAGAGGCTATGGCCGAAGGTCTACAGCAAGCGAGAGCCGGCCAGAAGAGCCAGGAAGCAGCAAACTGTAGCCTGCTTCCCCATAGTGACCGACAATAACCCGTAACTACCTGACTCTCTCCTCCCTCCTTCCCCCCCCCCTGTCCACCTCCCCCAAGGGCTAAATATCCCACTACAGGAGGGGGGGGAAGCTCGCAACAGCACTTCCAGGGCCCTCATGATTGCCCAAATGAGCCATCGCGCCTAAAGGGCCGCCGAAATTCGCGAAGATGGTCGAAGGTGCCTACTTACATAGCCTCGGACGGCCCAATACTACTCCTGGATGACCCAGACAAGCCTCAACCCGACGCCACCATGGTCCCAAGAGGCCACTAGAGGTTCAAATATGGCTTCGTTGGGGGATTACCGAGAGCCACAACTCGTCAACTCCGCTTCGCCTGTTCGAATTCGCTTATGTATCTCATCATTCTACTTACCCGAGATAGGTCTTTAGAGCCCCCCACAATACTGGACCACCCTACAATCTGGAAACAAATTGTATATTCGGCGACCTCATTGAGGGGCTGGGGTCCCACCAATAGTGGAAAATCTGTATCTCTCTGCGGCACTGGCCTCACAACGACGACGACGACGAGATAAATGAGATTGTGAGCAACGCCTTTGGCGAAGAATGTGTCCAGACATGTTGCAACCCTCCTACAACCTTGCTCACAGTCCCTGTCGTGCAGGGGAGAAACAATCCCCAAATACCAGCCGGCCGCTCTGCGGTTGATCGGGAGTTTCTGTATATAGAAGAAGGTGCGTGCGCTTGTTGGCGAGGGTGAGGATGACGTTCCTCCTCCTCCTCCTCCTCCTCCTCCTCCTCCTCCTCCTCCTCCTCCTCCATCCTTCTCTTGCCTCCGTCTGTCCTCCTCCACCCCGCAGCTCCATCATCTTCTCCTCCTCCTCCTCCTCCTCCTCCTCCTCCTCCTCCTCCTCCTCCTCCTCATTCCTCCTCTGGGCACCTCCCCCGGGGCGCGGATCCACCGGATCTGTCCGGATCTGTCCGGAAACGGTGCCGGATGCCGCTCTGGGCTCCTCTGGGCACCTCCCCCGGGGCCGGTTTTGTGAGGATGTCTCAAGCGAGGGCGCCGGTTTGGGATTCGTCACCGGATCCAGCGGATCCAGCCGGATCTGTCCGGAAACGGTGCCGGAGGCCGCTCTGGGCTCCTCTGGGCACCTCCCCCGGGGCCGGTTTTGTGAGGATGTCTCAAGCGAGGGCGCCGGTTTGGGATTCGTCACCGGCGGATCCAGGATCCAGCGGATCTGTCCGGAAACGGTGCCGGAGGCCGCTCTGGGCTCCTCTGGGCACCTCCCCCGGGGCCGGTTTTGTGAGGATGTCTCAAGCGAGGCGCCGCGTCACCGGATTTGGGAAACGGTGCCGTCTGGGCTCCTCTGGGCACCTCCCCCGGATTTTGTGATGTCTCAAGCGAGGGCGCCGGTCGTCACCGGATCCAGCGGATCCAGCGGATCCGGAAAACGGTGCCGGAGGCCGCTCTGGGCTCCTCTGGGCACCTCCCCCGGGGCCGGTTTTGTGAGGATGTCTCAAGCGAGGGCGCCGGTTTGGGATTCGTCGGCGGATCCACCGGATCCAGCGGATCCAGCGGATCCAGGGATCTGTCCGGAAACGGTGCCGGAGGCCGCTCTGGGCTCCTCTGGGCACCTCCCCCGGGGCCGGTTTTGTGAGGATGTCTCAAGCGAGGGCGCCGGTTTGGGATTCGTCACGGATCCAGGATCCAGCGGATCTGTCCGGAAACGGTGCCGGAGGCCGCTCTGGGCTCCTCTGGGCACCTCCCCCGGGGCCGGTTTTGTGAGGATGTCTCAAGCGAGGGCGCCGGTTTGGGATTCGTCGGCGGATCCAGCGGATCCGTCCGGAAACGGTGCCGGAGGCCGCTCTGGGCTCCTCTGGGCACCTCCCCCGGGGCCGGTTTTGTGAGGATGTCTCAAGCGAGGGCGCCGGTTTGGGATTCGTCACCGGATCCAGGATCCACCGGATCTGTCCGGAAACGGTGCCGGAGGCCGCTCTGGGCTCCTCTGGGCACCTCCCCCGGGGCCGGTTTTGTGAGGATGTCTCAAGCGAGGGCGCCGGTTTGGGATTCGTCACCGGATCCAGCGGATCCAGCGGATCCGTCCGGAAACGGTGCCGGAGGCCGCTCTGGGCTCCTCTGGGCACCTCCCCCGGGGCCGGTTTTGTGAGGATGTCTCAAGCGAGGGCGCCGGTTTGGGATTCGTCACCGGATCCAGCGGATCCAGCGGATCCACCGGATCTCCGGAAACGGTGCCGGAGGCCGCTCTGGACTCGTGCTCTTCGCGCCGGGGGTGAGGATGACGTGAGTTCCACAGAAACTCCCTCAAATTAACCAGCCCGCCCAATACTTGAGGGAACAGCACCTCTGCCGTGACGACGACGATGACGATTACGAATACGATTGCGACTACGATCGCGAATCAAATCCCGATTATAATCACGATTGCAATCACGACTACAATCGCAACCACTGATTCCGAGTGCAATCCTCATGAGAAGGTGCTCACAAACCCTATCGCGTGTTGTTTAGTACCCAATGGACTATTCCTGGGGGGACGAGCCCCCCAACATTAACCAACCCACCCAACAATAGAGGGAACATCATAACCGCCGCGACGACGAAGACCACAAGGAGGAGCAGCAGGAGGAGCAGGGGGGGAAGTGAAGAATGAGGATGAGAAGGACCAGAAGGAGGAGGAAGGGCGAGTTTGCGCCCCGCCGGGAGAAGCAGGGCGGGACCCAGAACTAACGATCAAGAGATGCCCGAGATATGGTCTGCTGAGGCCCCCGAAAGAATCCAAGGGCCGTCCAAGATACCCCAGACGGTCAAAAATACCCCCAGGACAATCCAAAGATAGCCCCGACGGCTCCTGTCTGGTGTTCAACGACGGCCCTTGCACGACTCGAACTCTTCTCAAGACCGGCTCACGACTGCACGATCGTCCTCCACGCGGCCTCCAGACCCTGCAACATCGCAAAAAGCCATCCGAAGGGACGCCAATGAGGCTCTCAAGGCCCCCCAAAAGTTCCCACACGGTCCCACGATGGCTAGGTGACAAGCTCAAACCTTCGATCATACCCTGTGTCCAGGCCTCTCCTCAACACCCCACTGATTGGGAGACGTGGGAGCTGGTTCCCCCCTGGGGGCCCGCCGTGACTTTCGCTTTGCGGGACCACTATTGCGGTCTGCTGTCGAGGTTCATGCTCTCACCGCCCCCTCACACTCATTACCCCTACTGGCGGTTCTCCTCCTCCTCCTCCTCCGCCGTATGCTCTTCCCCCTCCTCGTAAAACCTTTCCGCTTGCGCCTCACGTGCGTATATGATTATGTAATCCTGCTGCTGCTTAGGACTCTCAGGGAGGACCCAAGGTGCCCCCAGGCACACTCCCAAGGGGCCTCCAAGGGAGCACGAGAGAGGGCCAAACACTGAGGCTCTTACCTCAAGAATTTCCACCTCCTCCTGCCTCCGCGCCGCTCCTGGACACCACATGGTCTGCACCAGGCGACGGCGCGGTGCCCGGAAGTCAACGGGACCTGGATGCGGGCAATCTTTATATCCATATCCAGGGCGTCTTGGACTTTCGTGGAAGGGGCGCCGCAAGGCCGAGGCGCACTGGATATGGATAAAATTCGAGCCTCTAGTAGGGGCCTGATTTTTATCCATGTCCAGAGCTCCTCGGCTTTCTGGGGAATGGAGCCCGAAACCCAAAGCTGCAGTGGATATGGACACAAGGTTTGCCCGCACTGGAGCCGAGAGCGTGAGTGCCAAGCGGGGCTGGTCGATAGCCCCCTGTGGGTGCTCTGCGGTGACCGGCCTGGGACTGCGGGGCACGTGCGTTGGAGGCATTGTCCTTGCATGCGGGGCTGTCGACGGGACTGCGGCGTGTCACCGTGTCCCCTCTGCTTCGCGCTGGAGCGCGGGCCCGCGAAGGCTGGCCTCTCAGGAGCCGCTGCCCAACATCCGACCCGTGTGTATGGTGCGGAGGCGCAGGAGGGGGCGGAGGAGGAGGGACAGGGACCAGCGGTGACTAGCGGAGCTATCTTCCAGCACCTCGCCCCGCCCCGTCCACGCCGCTTGCACGGCAACGTCATGATTCCTCCGTTCGCGGTGGTACTCGTCACCCTTGGCCAAGGCAGGTACATGGCCTGGCTCGCTCGACTCCACGCGTGCTTGTCGGAAGAGCGCGCGTACAACACACCTCCGCAATGAAACGAAGACCATGGCGAAGGACACTCTAGACCGCCTACGGAATGGTTGGGCGCCCCAGATCTCCCAAGGCTTCCCGGAGGAAGGGCTGGGGGGGAAGACTAGTGTAAAGTCGGGCCTGTCCCCCTACATGGGGATTTTCGACGAAAAATGAAAAATACCCCAAGAATGCCCCCAAAAGGTAAAAAAATACTCAAAAATAGTCCCCATACTGTTTTTTGGTTTTTTTGACTATGTTGGGGGTATTTTCTATTTTTCGTCGAAATCCCCCTGTATGGGGGACAGGCCCGACATAAGATTAGTGGGGGGGGGCACGAAGGCCGCACAGAAGCGGCACCGCGCCTGTTCCCCAGGCACTCCACGCGAGCAAGGGGGCCTCGCGTGCTGTTGGCACACCAGCCCTGGCACGCCCCCTGGGGCTCCGCCCGCGTCGACCTGCCCGCCCAGCAGATCCAGCCCCAGGCGAATCGCGCCCCGACGAATCGAGCCGCCGACGAAGCGAGCGCCGGACGATTCGAGCCTCGGCGAATCGGGACCCGACGGATCAAGCCTCCAGCGAATCGAGACTCTGGCGAATCGAGACTCTGGCGCATCGAGCCTCGGGCGAGTCGAGCCCTGGCGAACCCATCGAGCCTCAGCAGAACAGGCCCCGACAGGACGAAACCCAAGCGACTCGAGTCCGTGCCACTTCTGGGTGGGTTGGCGGGGATTGGCGAAGCGTCACACCTTGCCCAACGTTTCCCCTCTTTGTGACCTCCAACTAACAACTAACCCACGAGCCCTCAGGTTGGCCCTCTGAGGTGGCGGCAAAATTCGGAAAGGTGGGCTCGGTGTTCCTCCAATGAGTCCCCATCGTTGGTAGCACGCGCTCGCTTGGCCACTGATTGCATATGATGTGAATCTACATGTTGGCGCAATACGGCATTCATTATCACAAGGCCAGGACGATCCGTTACCACAGCGATAGCACTGAGACTGTGATGTTGCCATCGAAGCGCTGATGTCGTGGCAGGGAAAATATATTCCCCATGTTGTACATCTAGTACTGTCGAATGCAATAGCTTCTTCGTTTGATAGATGCCGTTATGTATTGTTTCACTAGCTGGAAGAGATTATTAGTTATGGTTCAGCTTCATGTACAAGTAGCTGAAAACATCTACAGGGTGACGTAATTAATGAAATGATATAATATGTATATAAATTAGCTTGAATGAATAATTAGTTTGCCGGCTCCCGTGTTCCCAAACATTGTTCATACCATGCCAATTCCTTCACTACCACTACATTGCTTGGGCGGTGATTTGATGGTGCCTGAACCCTCGCGGCCAAAACATGCAGGTAGATGCAAGGAGGCTGCCGCGTCAGCTCCGGGAGCCATGCTGCCTGCGCCGCCACTAAGACGACCGAGCTCGGCTTCATCTGGCCCTTGCACGCCTCGGCATGGAGGTGCGACGGCAAATCAATGAACAGTAATCCACCCGCCGCGCGACAAAAACTTCGACGACGAACGCATACATCACTGCCACTCAACACAGAAAGCTGCGAGTGCGCAAGACATTCGACAAACGAGCGCTGACGTTCTGTCCGGGAACTATGGCGGCAAAGTGTCCACATACATTCGAAGGTGGGCAACACAACGGCACTGGTTCCAAGCCAACGCGTGAAATAATTGCAACTGGTGATCCCACTGCGAGTGCAGCCATGGCAAGGTCAATTACTGCTGGCCTGCCTACCTTCTGTCAAGGACGATGAGGGGCTGGAAGAGGTGGAGCAACCCTGGAGTGTGAACAACAACAAATCGGGAGGGCGACCGATCACCTGCAACAGGGGGAGGCGTGGGGATGTGCCCCAACTGCATCTTGTGACCTCTGGTGTCCGATCTCGTGTCAGCGGAGGACGGCCCTGCGCCGCCTGGGGCTGCGCGCGCTGCGCGGGCGCTCCCGGCGGGCAGAAGACGGGCTTCAAGAGGAGGAGGAGGAGGAGGAGGAGGAGGAGGAGGAGGAGGAGGAGGAGGAGGAGGAGGGCCGGACGGGCGGGCCTCCATCGAGTCCTCGAGGGACCTCCCGAGGAGCTCCTGCAGTCCGCGCGGGCGCGGGTGCGAATCGGCAGAGGAGCGCGCGCGAAGGGCGCGGAGAGCGCCCGGAGGCGGGCGAAGGGCGCCCGGAGAAAGCCCATGTAGAGACCAAAGGCCCCTTGCGAAGCAGAAGTGGGCCTGACCCTAAATGACAGTACGATGAGGAAGAAGAGCATCCCTTCGCCTTCCTCCTGGCCTCCACCCTTCCATCCCCCGATGGCCCTCCCTCTCCCTCTCCCTCTCTCTCCCTCTCCCTCTCTCTCTCTCTCCACCCATCTCCCTCTCTCTTTGCCTCACTCCCTCTCTCTCTCTCTCGCTCTCTGCCTATATATTCAATTGTATGCATTCATTTAGCTCGATGTGTTTATGTATCTCTCGCTGATGTGTTTTCTTCATTGTATGTTGTGTTCTCTTTCTCTCTCGTTCTCTCTCTTTCTCTCTCACCTTTTGCCGTTCGCCTTCTACTGCGTCGCTCAATTACCCCACCTTTTGCCGTTCGCCGTCTACTGCATCTAACGGTTACATTATCCTCCCTCCGCTGTTATCCGCTCGCCCGGCTTATTTTGATATTGTATATATATATATATATATATATATATATATATAGACACGCATGAACATATGCGTATCCCTCTCTCTCGCTCTCTTTATCTGTGCTTCTCTGTCTCTATCTCTCTCTCTCCCTCGCTCTGTCTCTGGCTGTCTGTCAGTCTCTCTCCCTCTCGCTCTCTCTCTCCCTCTCTCTAGGTGTCTCTCTCTCTCTCTCTATCTCTCTCGCTCTTGCGTTCGCTCAACCTCATTCGGTATCTCTCTCCCTCTCTCTCCCTCTCTCTCTTGTTTGTTATGTTCCTCTCTGTCTCTCCCTCTTTCTCTCTCTCTCTCTCTTGCTCTCTGTACCTGTACACATACAAACAACTCCACTACACATAGAAAACTCATCCGCCAAAACATGGGCATCGGCCAGGGACGCTGGGTCGCGAGCACCCCGGGAGGGCCAACGACGGCCCCGAATGGCCCCACGAGTGCCCCAGAGCACCCACGAAGGCCCCGAGAGACCCCGAAGAGATCCCCAAGACGGCCAAGATGGGCCGAAGACAGCCCAAGATGGACTCAATGCGGCCGCGTGACGGGCCAACCAGCTCCCAAGACCGTTCAGTGAGAGCTCCAAAATGACCCCCAACAGGCACGCGAGAGGGAAACATCATTACTCTGTGATTTGCGCGGTCGCAAAAGGAAATATCATCGGTCTCGCAGGTTCGACCTCCCGAGCATCCAAGACAGTCCAAGGGGCCCCAACAGCGCACACAAACTGTCCCAACTGCGCCCAGGAAGGCCCCGAGAGGTGCCCAAGACGGCCCAAAGGGGGGGCCTCAAGAGGGCTGCCAGATGGGCTCCACACAACCCAAGAGGCCCCAAGACAGCCCACCAGGGCCCCCAAACTGTTCCTAAGCAGCCCTGAGAGACCCTGGAGGTGGCCCGGAGAGGCCCACGAGAGTCCCACGAAGGCAACGAAGAGGCCTGCACGAAGGCTTCAAAAGGGTCTCCAGAGACTCACAAGGGGGCCTCACTCGCAACCCTAGATCAATGCGGCGACGACCAGAGAGCCAACACACACACATGTATGGATATATATATATATACATGTAGACATATAGATACACATACATGCATACGTACATACACACATACGTATGTGTGACTATGTGTATACGATATGTATATTTGTACAAAAAAAAACATAGCTATATGTATAAACGGTACCCCCCCACTGAGATCTACCTGAAATCCTCCCTGCTCCGAACTTATCTTCAGACATCGTGTTCCTCGAACCGGTGTTCGGCATTTTCTTTTAACATCCATATTTGGACGCCGACCGAGAAGTGGGGAATGGGAAAGTTAAAGAGCCTTTGTGTAAGGCTCGCCAACAAGCAATCTTGAGGCCGCCACTAAATAATCTCCAAACAGGAAACCCACATAAAACAATCCTTCTTGCAATGCCGCCACAAAAATAATCCTTCCGCAAGACCGTCACAAACGGAATCCATGTGTAAGGAATATGAGTATAAGGCCGCCATAAAGGGAAACGGTGTGTGAGGCCGCCACGAACAGGAATCTGTTTGCAGGGCCGCAAAAGGAATCCTCTTTGTAAGGCCGCCACAGCACGAATGCGTTGGTGCGGCCGCCACACAAGGAATTTCTTTTGTAGGGCCGCCAGAAAAGGAGTCCTTTTGAAGAGCTGCACAAAAAAAATGATCCTTTCGTAAGGCCGTCGCAAAAGGAACCCTCCTGTGAAGCCGCCACAAAAATAATACTTCTGCAAGGCCGTCAATCAACTTTCGGAAATCAGCGGCGGACGCCAAGGAAAAGAATGACAAACACAGTCAAAATAAGAAACGCATAACGAACAACAAAGAAACACAAACAATGTGGTTTTGTTTCATCTGTTTTCTTTGAATTGCATTGCTTTTTGATGTGTTTGCGTAGGCTGCAATTGACTTTCATGCTTCAGGTTGTGCTTCCATAGGTGCTCATTAGTGTCTATAGTGTTTCATTGAATTTTCATCGGCTTCATTTGCTTGCACTTGTTGTTGTTTGATTTGTTTTCGCGATCCGTATATGTATTTTCCTGTTGTTCGTTGTGTGTTTGTTTCCTTTTGCTCTTGACTTGTTTCCCTTATTTCCAAAAAAGTTTCCACACATTGTTAGACCGACGCAGAAAAGACTCATTGTTTGTGTTAGGCCACCACAAAAGAACATTGTCTATACGGGGCCGCCACACATCCAATCCTTATGTAAAGCCGCCAACAACCAACCGCGGAAAACAAAGACAACAATGAACAACACGAAAACCGATAACAACCCACTGATAAAACAAGGGCAACATAATAAGCAGTGCGTTTGTGCTGGTTCTCTCTGAATGTTATTGGTTTCTATGTCTTCATAAATGGCAATTGATTTGCATTGAATTGAACTGTGCTTTCATAGGTGTTCATTTGGCGCATGTGCTTTTTCACCGGCAATTCATCGGTGTTCGCTGGTGCCCGTTGTTTTTCTTGCTGCTGTTTCGCAGTATTTGTTGTGTATCACTTGTTCACTGTGTGCTCCTTGTGTTTCTTGTGGTTCCCCCTTTTTTGGTGCCCGAGGAGTCTCCGACATTGTCAAGCCGCCACAGAAGGAATCATTGTGTAAGGCCGCCACTGAAAGCATGGTTTGTAGAAGGCCGGCACAAAAAACACTTTTGTAGGGCCGCCACCAACCATAACCCATTTTTCAAGCCCGCCCCTAAGGGATGATGCCATAAAACCGCCAGAAAATCCACCTTTTTTGAGCCGCCGCTATTAAGCCGCTATACAGCCGCCAAAATAACGGCGTTAGCGCTGAACGCCTCAACGCATGGAACACCATCGCCCTCGATTGGCGGCGGTCGGCGCACCCCTGGAAGGCTTCTCTTTCGTGTACGGCAAGTTCGTGCCGTGACGACCCTGGCGTTGCTTTCTGACACCGCGTCGAGTAATCAACCTTGAACAATCGGCGGCTTTCCGATCACCCGATCGTTCCATGTAGGCCGATTCTGGGTCACTGGCGGCGTTCAACCTAGAACGACGCGAAGCTACCGTATTAATGTTGTCAAAAATGGAAGAATTCTATGCGTGTTCCATTTACTTTGGGCGCGCGATGCGTGCAGAAGTGTATCGGAAGATGGACATGGCCCCCAGCTTCATTTTCTCAGGGAGCCTGAGCCACGGCGGACGCACTCCTTGAAGGTTTCTTCTTTGATTCGTGTCGACAAAGGGGGGAAGTATAAGCATGTTCGCTGATTTTGGGTGCGGGAAGCCTATCATTAGACACGTATCGGATGAAACACATCGCCATCAATGCCGCTTGTATAATGATATTGAACCACGGCGGAGGCGCGCCTGAAGGCTCTTCATTTTGAAAGAACAGACTGTCGCCCCAAGGGGAAATTACGTGCACTACTGTCATCAGAACCGCAACGGATGAACACTCGCATCCTCGATGTTACTTGACTAAGGGATTCCAGCCACGGCGGACACACCCTTGGAAGATCCCCACGGATGCCGTCCAAAGGAAGAAACGCCCTAGTTTTGTCATTGCTTTTGGGCACGGGATGCCTGCCGTTAGAAACGTGAATATGTAAGTGTACGTGCGCAATAAAGTGTTGGCAGCCATGGGAATACATCCACGTCTGACTCCTGAACCGCCTGAATTAAAAGTTCTTTCATGGCTCGCATTCCCTTCTGAGCTTTGTTGCATGCGGCGGAAGGAAAAGCCAACAAATGATTGGTTGGTTCTGGTCGCCATCATCGCATTCTGCGCGCGCTTGTAAAAAGGGACCGCGACGCACGTTTGCAACGAGTGCAAGTTCATTTCCGGCTCTTCGACCAAACGCTGTCGCAGTGATTGAATATTGTGAACATGATTGTTTTCAGCGCGTCCTGCGTCTTTCGCGCATTCGCTGGCGCTTTCAATTTATAATGCATACTGTGGGAAAGCCTTGCCTTGCACATCGCTTAGCTGTGCTTAATGAGTGTGCACGTCGAGCTACATGCTTGCAAACTTCTTTCTGCCTTCATCACCAGGTTGAAACATGGTGGAATGCGTTGGCAATTCTGCACGATCCCCCCGCGAATGAACAAGGCGCGTCCGTCTTTGGATGCCCCCGAGTCGCGACCTTCGCGTTAGCAATTTTGTTGCTGCGCCGCGTGCTGCTTTGCGTGATTATCTTGCCTTTACGCTACGGCCACACACAAAACATCTCATATTGGACGCCTCCGTCGTGCTCGTTGCCTCCAGCCTCTCTCCCTCCCCCCTCCCTCCTTCGTCCTCCGAGCGGGGGCAGGGAGAAATAATATTTCAGAAGGAAGGAGTGAGCGAGCGAAATGTTGACATATATATATATATATACATATATATATATATATTATAAAAAAAGATGTGCCTGGCGAGGCTAGACGGGGAACCATCTGTGCAGACGAAACAGAATTCAAAACATGCATACAAGCCTCAGGAAGTCTGGGCTTGGCTGAGAGCGAGGGCGGCGACCCTGTCAGCGTGGCAAACGCTCGTCCGTTGGACGCCGTCGTCGTCGTCGCAACGTCTCCGTCGTCTCCTCGTCGTCTCCTCGTCGTCTCGGTCGTCGTCTCCGTCTCCGTCGTCTCCTCGTGGTCTCCGCCAATCGTCGTCTCCAACGTCCCCTATCTCCTTTAGGCACTCCTCCTCAAGCGCGCCAGCCAATCCGACATTGAGCAACCTTGCCTTTGATCCCTTCCCCGCCGGGGTGGGGGGGGAAGGCGGTGGTCCCAGGGGGGGGGGGGGCCGGCAAGGGGTCCAGGGGGGGGGGGGGTCGACGGGGGGGGGCGCCCCCCACATACGCATCCCCCCGCCCCCCCGGGCGGTTCCGGGGCCGTGAAACGCCCCAAGACGCAGCAAGATTGCACCAAGAGGCCTCCGAGACGGTCCTCGAGGGCCGAATCGCCGAACTGAAGGTCCACGACGCAAAAGTGGCCTCCAGACAGCTCAGGAGGTTTTCCAAACGCCCCAAGAGGCCCCAAAGATCACTCCCTAAAGCGCGCCCCATAGGCAAACATCTCAGGTGATCCTGAAGTGTTTGAAAGATTTTGGCGTTCTCGCCTGATCGGCTTCCCGGCGCTCCAACAGCCCAAGAGTACCCAAAGATCGCCCAAGAGGCCTCCAAAAGAGCCCCAAAACGACCCAAGAGGGCCCCAAGACGGCCCAAGAGGCCTCCAAGACAGCCCAAGAGGCTCCCAAGACGGCTCCAAGAGGGAACCCAGACGGGGGACCCGAACGGACAATTCGAGCCCTCGGCCTGAAAGTCTCTCATGGGGCTCCCAGATGCCCCCAAGAATCCCCTCCCAGAGAGGCCCCAAGAGGCCCCCAGGAAGCTCCAAGAGGCCCCCATAAGGCCCCCCAAAAAGCCTCTCAAGAGGCCCTAAAACTACACTCAAGAGGCTCCCGAGAGCGCTCGTCATCGACGTCGTCTTCGTCGTCGTCGTGGTCGACGTCGTCGTCGTCGTCGTCGGCGTCGTCTTCGCCGCCGCCGTCACCGCGGCAGCCGCCGCCGCAGTCGGCGTCGTCGTAGTCGCCGTCGTCGGCGTCGTCGCCGCCGTCGCCTGCGCCGCCTTCGCCGCCGCCGCCGCGGCCGCCACCGCCGCCGCCGCGGGCCTCGTCGTAGTCGTCGTCGTCGTCGCCGTCGTCGTCGTCGTCGCTCAGGACCGGCGGCACAGGCCATGAAAGCCTCCCCAATATATGTGTTTGTGTATGTACGAATGTGTGTATGTGTTAGCCAGCCTTGATCCCAAACCGTGTGCTTTTAGCAATCGACGTTGCACACTGTAGGTGGAACAATATATGTGATGCAGTGTATGTAGCGCAATCTACGTTGTACAAAACATGTTGGGCAATATCTCTCTCTCTATATATATGTGTATGTATTGTGGATTATCCGTGGTGCAGTATACGTGGTGCAATCTATGTTGCGCAATTGACTTGTACAAATGGGTTGACAATTCCAATGTTCTTGCAAACATCCCACCCACCCACCGCCACTTGTTTGGCAAACGTCATGCGGCCGCGGTGGCGGTTGACGCATCTCCACGGCCGCATTGATCATACGCGGATCGGCCAGCTGGCTTGGCAGAACTGATGCGGCCACGACTGCGGTGGTCGATGGGCCCCCCCAGCGCGTCCCAAAGGCCGCGATGGCGCGCGGGCGCCTCGTGGCAGGTCGGTGACTCGGGAAAGCGCGCTGGCATGATGACGTCGACAACGGCGGCGACGCGACGAGGAGGGCGGCGGTGATGACGACGACGGCGGCAAGGTCAGCGAAAGGGCCGATGATGGCGACGACGATCAAGAGGATCATGTCCATATGTCCATGAAGGTGATTGTGGAGATGATGACGGCGATGGCGGTGACTGACGATGACGACTGCGGCGCAAGTGCGATGGCGTCTACGAGGGCGCTTGAGAAGAGCGCGCGCGCAGAAACTCAAGACAACCCGTAGACCGTGATGTTGAACAACCATTGTTTTTTCGTATGTTGCTGAGGAATTTTACCTGGGTGGGTAGATTTGAAACAGCTGGTTTTGAAGGATTTCGAAATGCGTTGGCGGCTGTTCGCGCATGTGACCCGCGTGGTATTTGTGGTCAAATATTCGTGTCCTGGATGCAGGACAAGCTATCACGAGTACACCGCGCGGTGAAATGAGATCGCGGGATGTTGGCAGATGTCAAAAAAAAGACGCATCTAGTTTTCACATGATTTTGGCAACTGCGCGCAGGCAGTCATCCCGCAAGTCCCTTGATAAAAACCCAGTTGGGTTTTGAAGGTTGCTCTTTTGAAATGCTTGCACACACAATGTGTCTAAGTATGTTTATGACAAGTTCGCGCGCGCGTGTGCTTATTGTGGTGTCTTGTCTGTCATAGATTGTTGAACATTGCGTCTGCAAACGAATGTGCTCTCATATGTTGGCACGAATTTAGGGTGGTGGTGCCGGTTGGGCTGGCATGGTATGGGTTCACTAATTGAATGGCCAAATGAGCAGAGTCGTATGCACATTGTGTTTAGCAAGGGAGTCTCGATAACCTCGGGGGGAAGCGTGCAGTCGCATTCGCTCTAAGAAAGGACGATCTGTGTAGAGCAACACACGCGATGCAATCTGTATATTTCACTATAGATGGAACAGTATATGTTGTAGAAGCCATGGTGTGCAATTCTTCGTGTTCCAATATGTGTGGGGAAACTTGTGTGGTGCATGTACCTATCTTGAGAAATCCACTTTGGCTGTCTTGAAGCTGTCCTCTCCACTGCTCGTGCAAACATCTCACCCTCCCACCCGCAACTTGGTCACAAGACCTCTTAAGACCGTGACGGTCGGTACCACATGAAACTTGGCAACGACATCGACGCCGAAGACGACAGCGACAACGACGATGACGACGACGCCGACGACGACTACGACGACACCGACGACGACTCCGCCGACTCCGCCGACGACGACAACGACGACGACGACGACACCGCCGACGACTCCGACGCCGACGACAACACCGACGACGACGACGATGACGCCGACGACGACGACAACGACGACAACGCCGAAGACGCCGACGACGACGACGACGATGCCGACGCCGACGACAACGACGACGCCGACGACGACGAAGACGACGACATCCACGAAAACGACGACGACGAGGGAAGTGGGAGGACGACGACGGCGACAACGACGACAACGACGACGCCGACCCAGACGACGACGACGAGGGAAGTGGGACGACGACGACCACTCCGACGCCGACGCCGACGACGCCGACGACGGCTACGACGACACCGGCGGCGACTCCGACGACGATGACGACAGCGACAACGACGATGACGACGGCGCCGACGACGACTACGACGACACCGACGACGACTCCGACGACGACGACGACGACGACGACACCGACGACGCCGACAACGACGACGCCGACGCCGACGACGACGACGCCGACGAAGACGACAACGACGACGCCGACGCCGACGATGAAGACGACGATGAAGACGACGATGAAGACGACGACGATGACGAAAACGACGACGACGAGGGAAGTGGGAGGACGACGACGGCGACAAAGACGACAAAGACGAGGGGGGAGGGAGAACGGCGACGACGCGCACGACGAAGAAGGAGGGAGGCCGGAGACGCCGACGACGACAACGAGGGAGGAGGGAAGACGACGACGACGATAACGGCGACGATATACAAAGGACGACGGCGAGACGACGACGACGGACGACGCTGACGACGAGGCAGGAGGAAAGACGACCACGGCGACAACGACGACGGAAACGACAACGACGCCAAAGAGGACGACGACGACGGCGAGGCAAGACAGAGGACAACGACGGCGACGACGACGAAGAGGGAGGAGGCAGGATGGCGACGACGACGACGACGACGCAAGAGTGCGTGCGCACGCTTTTGTTGAAAATCCGTGTTGCGAAACCCTGTGTGTTTGTATGTTGTTTGGACACTCGGTTTGGAAACCCTTCCGAAACCGAAGGTATTTGAACGATTCCGGCATGCGCGCGCAACGACGCGCGCACGCGCTCTTCGTCCCATTTTGTGCAGAGAGTTCTCGCGACGGTACGCGCGCAAGGGCGTTCGAACGATTTCGACATACGCGCTCGCGAAGCCCTCTTGGTAGTATGTTGTGAAAATCTTGAAGAACCTATGGTTTTCTGAAGATTTCGCAAGAAAACGCGCGTAAGTTTTTTAGAGAATCCGTGTTGCGAAACCCAGTGTTTTTGTATGTGTTTTGTAAACTCGGTTTTGAAATCCGTCTGCAACCAGAAAGGTGTTTGAAGGATTTCGGCATGCGCGCGACGACGCGCGCGTGTGCACTTCGTTTCGTGTTTTGCAAGGGATTATTGAAACATTGTGTTTTTTTGATGAACGGGTGCGCGCGCATAGTATGTTTTGCAAAGGATGGCGGATGGGGTGATACTGGCCAACGTGGGATAATGCAAATTCATATTTCGGATGGGCGATGGGGCAAAATCGTATGTAAATTGCAATGCGAAAGAGAGAATCGTTGAGTCTGGCTGGGGAAGGGTGGTAGAGCCTTGTTTTTGTGGGAGAAACGGAGGGGAAATACAGGCTGTGCAATCGATGTGAGACTACCGACGTGGTGAAACCGATGCTGCGCAGTTCATGTTGTGCAATATATGTGGTGCGCTGGATGCGGCGACGGGGTGGCGACGGCGACGACCTGGTGGTCAGGCCCAGACGGCGGGTGCCGGCGAGGCGGCAACGGGGCGGCGACGGCGACAACATAGCCGCCAGACTGGAGGCGAGGCCCACTTGCAGAGAACTGGGGCAAGAAACCCTACGTGTAAGCAGTGTTTGAGCAAGGTGTTGCTATTCAGATGTAGCCCAAGATGGACCCCAAACGGTGTGGAATCTACAATGTGCAATCCACGCGGTGCAACCTACGTGGTGCAACCCATGTTGTGAAGCAGAAGTGGTGACATGCTGTGCAACAACTTAATGGGCCCTGGAAACGACAAGGCCGTTTTCTTACCGGTTCCGTTTGCCGTTTATTTGCCGGTTCCGACGCCGTTTTTTTAGTGGTTCCGTCGCCGGTGTTTGACCGGTTCCGGCTCCGGTTCCAATCCTGGAACCGTTTTTTTGCCGTTTCCGGTCGCTGTTTGTTTGCCGTTTCCATTTTCAAGGGACACTTTTTCGGAAACGGTGAAAAACGGCCCTGCCGTTTCCGGGGCCCACAAAGGCAACATATGTAGTGCCATCTACGTGGGCCAATGTGTGAGATCCAACCTGCGTGCTGCAATATATACGGTTGTGGAATAGATGGTGCGCCGTGTATGGTGAGCACTCTATGTAATGCGATCTAAGTGGTGCAATCTACGTGGGGCAACCAACGAGTCCCAAAACATGTTACGCAATGTCTGTTGTCCACTATCGGGGGTGCGACACATGTAGTGCCATCTATGTGATGCGATACCCGTGGCGCAACCTATGTGAAGCCATGTCTGGTGTGCAATATCGATTGTGCCATGTATGTGGTACATTATGTGCTGTGTTAGATGGCAAGACAATCTGTGCAATGCGACAGGCGTTGAGCATTGTACACGGTGCTATATATGTGATTGTGCAATCAACGCTGCGCAGTGAGCGTAAAGCAATCTATGCTGTGAACGACCCAGGACATGCCATCTGCGTGCTGCCGTGTACAAGAAGCAATGGACATGGTTTGATCTACGCGGTGCAAATCTAAGCGTCGAAATCTATGCATCACGCCTTACGTAGCGCAACATTTATTGTCAATATATGTTGTGCAGTATATGCGGTTGTGCAGCCTGCCCCAGCGAGGGAACCAATTTACACAGCAGCCTGCCCCAAGCGATTTTCGAACACACGATGCCCACGCGTTTTCTTGTGATGATTCGGCGACAACCGGGCCGAATACAGACGTGTCTGGGTTGAGATGCACTGTTGCCTCATCTCTTCGGCTTCACTTCGGGATTACTTTGGGCCCACCACCGTGTACCCGAATGAACCTGGATATATCGGTGCAAATCATCATTCCAAGAATGTTGGTTAGCTGTCTGTTTTATGTTTCGTGTTGCCGTGGGTTCGTGAACATGTTTTTTGATGCCACCCTCGCCATCCATTATCATCAAGCATGATTCGGAATACGTGGCTGGCGTGGCTCAGCGGCGCACCCGGGGGAGGGCGAACCTTCGACTTGCTTTTCGTGTTCGTCACACGTTTGATCCGGTTGCTTCTCATAGTGTCTTCAAGAACGTGGACAACCAGGCAAGGCAACTCTTGAACGACCGGGCTGATCATCTGGCCGGCTGTGGCGTCAATGGGATCTGATGCGGCCGCGCTGATGTCCATCGTTGGGTTGGTTTTGCTGGCTAACCCATGCGCTACGGGGACTGGCGGCCCCGGCTCAGTTTCCACACGTGCGGTTGCGTGATATGTGTAACGCGACGTACGCGGCGCACTATATGCGATGCAACTTGTGCTGGAATGGAACTAAGAGCGCGCCATAGGCACGATTTTATTCCTGCACTCTACGACGCGCATTCCAACGGCGACGACGGGCGGCGATGAGGCGGCAACGAAGCGGCGACGGGGCGCCGACAGCGGCCACATAGCCGCCAGACAGAAGACGCGGCCCAGACGACAGGCGGCGACGAGGCGGCGACGGCGGCCACATAGCCGCCATGCCGAAGACGTGACCCAACTCCCTAGAACAGAACGAGGAAACCCAAAATACAAGCACGCATTGGGGAATTCGTACGTGTCTATATATAAAAAAACAAATAAATATATGAATATATATATATATATATGTATGAACATATGTATTCGTATATGTTACTGTTTCGTCTGTGTGTAGATGGACTTGTCTACAGTTGTGAACATGTATACGCGTCATCATGTCCCTGGCACTTTGAAGCGTGGGAGAAAGCCAAGGTCTGCCTCGCAATGTGTGTGCGAGCGCGTGTGTGCGTGTGTGTGTGCGCGTGCGCGCACGCGCGCGTGCGTGTGCGTGCGCGTGCGCGCGTGCGCGTGCGCACCCCATTGTGTGCGCGCGCACGCGTGCGTCGGGCCGTCGAGGGCCAGCGACCAGCCGCATGGGAGCAACTGACCGCGGCCTGCGCCAGCGGGGGCCCACGTGGGCCGCTCAGAAAGCAGAGAGGATGTAATCCCGAGGCTCCAGAGAAGGAAATGCGCAGATCACCGACAGCGAGAACATTCGCACCGTCAGCACGCCCTGCCTAGCGCAGACGCGCCCAGTGGCCATCCCAAGGGGGCCAGCCGATGACCACTCTCGGGGCAACCCCAGCAGTGGCTAGAGGCGGCCCGCCGAGGGACCACACCAGCATGCTGTGCGAGGGTGCTCCCTAAGGGCTGACAACCTCTCACCATCAAGTTCGTCGTGGGGGGATCGGCCGCGAAGCCTCCAGGACCTCCTCGACCATATCCTGCCCTGCGGGGGTCAGCGCGCCCTCGTCGTTGACGCAGGCCGTCGACGCCGCCTCCGCAAAAGACGGGGGAGGTTCCCGGACAGCGAACCCGGGCGCAGGGACAGCGCCGCCGTCCGCGACGTGAGGGCTGCCAGGG